>VUQH01087377.1:0-22507 GCA_015106775.1 Etroplus canarensis
ATGTTGAAGATGGAGCTGCCAGGCAGGAGGAGATGAGGAAGACCACAGAGAAGATTGATGGATGTAGTGAAGGAGGACATGCAGAGGGTTGGTGTGAGGGAAGAGGATGCAAGGGATAGGGTGAGATTGAGGCAGATGATCCGCTGTGGCGACCCCCAACGGGAGCAGCCGAAAGAAGAAGAAGAAGCAACAGGGAGCCAATATAGGGGAAATATGATCTCTCCTTCTGGTCCCTGTCAGTACTCTCACTGCAGCATTTTGGATCAACTGAAGGCTTCAGCATCACTGAATGGATGTTTCTAATTTTATGATATTGTGGGGGTGAAAAAGGCAGCACAGTGATGAGTGGGCTGGCGCTGTTAGTACAGCAAGAGGGTCCGGGTTCAAATCCAACAGCCGGCTAGCCTAGATCCTTCTGTGTGGAGTTTGTATGTTCTCCTCATGCTTACTCCGGCTTCCCCCCACAATCCAAAGACATGCAAAGGGGCTAGGTTAATTGGCAATTCTAAATTGACCATAGGTGTGGATGATTGTTTGTCTCTCTGTGTTGCTTTGCGACAGACTGGCGACCTGTCCAGGGTGTACCCCCCCTTTCATCCTATGACAGCTGGGCTAAGCTCCCTTGACCCTGAAGTGGATAAGTGGAAGAAGATGAATGAAAAAATGCAGTCCTAGATATTTGTTTAATGTGAGCTTTAAGGACATATCCTGGTCAAAAATCCCTCCAAGATTCCTCACAGTGTCACTGGAGGTTAAATTAATGCAATCCAGAGTAAGTATCTGGTTAGAAAGAGTGTTTCTGAGGTTTTTAGAGTCAAATACAGTAATCTCAGTTTTGTCTGAATTTAAAGTAGAATATAAGTTGAAGATGTCTTCAAGACATGCCTGTAGTTTAACTAATTGATTTGAGTCATCTGCCTTCATGGATAAATATAGCTGGGTATCATCTGCATAACAATGAAAATATATGCAGTGTTTTCTAATAATATCCCCTAAGGGAAACATGTATAAATTAAACTAAAGTATTGGTCCCAGCACAGAACACCGTGGGACTCCATGACTAACTTTTCTGTGTGGGGAAGACTTCTCGTTTACATACACAAATTGGAATCTGTCAGATACATAAGATTCAAACCAGCGTAATGCATTCCCATTAATACCAACAGTATTCTAGTCTCTGTAGTAAGATGGTGTGGTAAACTGTATCGAATGCTGTACTGAGATCTAGAAGAACAAATACAGAGATGAGTCCACTGTCAGAGGCCAGAAGATCATTAGTAACCTTCTAAAAACTAACCGTTTTCTTTGCTGTGATGAACTCAGAATCCTGACTGTAATTATTCGGATAAACCATTCCTTTGCAAATGATCGCACAACTGTTCAGCAACAAGTTTTTCAAGAATTTTTGAAATGAAAGGAAGGCTGGAAATCAGTCTGTATTGAGCTAAGACACCAGGATCTACTGAAGACTTTTTAAGTACGGGTATAATTTCAACCTCTTTAAAAGCCTGTGGTACATAACCCATTAATAAGGATACACTTGATCATATTCAAAGCGGAAGCACTAATAATGGCAAGACATCTTTGAACAGTTCTGCAGGGATGGAGTCTAACAGGTGTACTGATGATTTGGAGGAAGTAATTACTAACGTTAGCTCAGAGAGGTCAACAGGAGAGAAGCAGTCCAAACAAACGACAGCAGTTATTGAAGTTCCCATACTCAGTGGCAGTGAGTAAAGTATTTTTTTTTCTGTTTTAAATAAAGTTTTATTTGTCAAGACATTTGTAAAGTTGTCACTACTAAGGGATACATGGCTCAACAGAGGTTTTACTCTTTGAATATTAAGTAGGTCTTTTTTTCGTTTTTTAAAATCTATGATGAATAGTAAGATGTCCTAGCTTCACAAAGGGCTTTTTTATAGATTAATACAATATTTCTCCATGTTAGAGGAAGGTATTCCAAATTAGTGTAATTCCACTTCCTCTCCAGTTTACACGTTCTTCAAAACATTTGTGAATTTAACGAGGGAGTCAAACTTGTGTAATTTGTTGCTTTTTTTCTCAGAGGAGCCGCAGTATCCAGAGACATATGAAGTAAGGTTGCAAGACTAATAATAATAAGATGCTCAACCTCTGTGGGAATAAAGTTTAGTTACCTGCTTTGAATTGTATTGGCATATGTTATTGAATGAAATAATAATTACTGATTAATCATTTGCTTAAATTTAGTCACAGCACTTTCAGATAAACATCCAAAATATCGTGATTTTTTTTTTTTCCACAGTGGCGGGTAGTCCATTATTGCACACTCAAATGCTATTAAGAAATCATCAAACAGAAGAGGATTTTCAGGAAATACTATTAAATGTTCATTTTCTTTGCCATATGTCAGGACAAGATCAAGAATGTGACTAAAATGATGAGTCGGTTCATTTACATTTTAAGAATAGCCAATTAAATCTAATAATGAATTAAACGCAGGCTGTCATTTTCAGCATCTATAAGAATGTTAAAATTACCTACTGTAGTTATTTTATCTGAACTGAGCACTAAATAAGATAAAAGGTTTGAAATGCATATAAAAACTCTGAGTAGGGCACAGGCAGATGATATATGACAACCAATAAAGCTGTTTTTTGAGTTTTCCCGTCAGCGTGATCGAGGCTAAGACAAAAGTAACTATAATAATAGTTTTGAAAATCAATAAATATTTAAAGTCAAATGAATATTAGAAAAAATAACCAAGGTTAGGTTTAAATACAATATATGGCGTTTTTCTGCCTTCTTGAGATCCTCAGCAAGACTGTTCCTACACCTATGAGATTAAAATTTAATGCAGCCTCTCCAAAAGTTTTCCCTCCGCAACTGGGAAAATTCAAAATGTCCCTGAGGGATCAGCTTGCCACTCCTGGTTCATACATATTCTCACTACATCACATGTACTCCTGCTGTTATTTTCTGGAGCAGCAGATCTGAGGATTTGTATCTTCAGCATTCTGCTTTCTGTCCACCCTCACAGAAGAAGAACACACAGAAGTCTCTGGTGGATCATCATGGCAGAGCTGCTCTCTGCGTCCTGAGCCATTAATGTTTTAAGTAATGGCTTGTGAGGCCTGACAGATCGGCTGTGCTCTCCCAAAGCTTCAGGCCCAACGCTCAGAGAGGCAAGCAAATCCATCAAAGCGACAGGATGAATTAGTGCCGAGACACCTCACTACCTGTTAGGAGGAACTCCCATCAGCAGTAATTGATTTGATAAATGCTCTAGCATACACAGAATGAGAGACACAGGCAGCAGCAGCAGACAGCTACACAGAATGACAGGAAGAAAGTTTTTTACTCTGTAAGGTTTGCTAAAACAGGACAAGGTACACAGGCTAAACAGGATCTGACTGTTTCAGTTCATTACATTTAGACATTTCCTGCTTGTTTACTGGAAATAACTACTCACTCACTGACTTATGACATAGTAACCATTGAGGTAAATATAGTGTTTTTTTGTTTTTGCTGCTTGTTTGTTATTTTTTCACTTTTTTCATGCCTTTAGTTTGTTTGTGTGTTTATTTTGTTTTAGTTTTTAGTTGAAACTAAAAGTGCAAATTCATATAACTGGGCGGCTGTGGCTCAGGAAATAGAGCAGGTAGAGCAGATATTCCAACAGGAAGATTGGTGGTTTGACCCCTAGCTCCTCTGTTCTACATGCTGAAGTGTCCTTGGGCAAGACACTGTATCCCAAATTGCTCAAGATGCATCCATCGGAGTGTGAATGTGTGTGTAATAGGTAAAGGGCACTTAAAGGCATAGAATAAAGTGTTGAATGAATGTGTGTGTGAATGGGTGAATGAGGCTTGTAGTAAAAATTGCTTTGAGTGCTCAGTTGGAGTAGAAAATTGCTATATAAGTGCCAGTCCATTCACCATGAGTTTATTTATTTATAATGAGGTTATTTCTTATTAGTTATGGGTTTCACAAACAAGTCACTCAGTACTCTCATTGTAAGGATATAACTTTCAATGTTTATGGGAAAATTGCACTTTTACATATAGTTTTATACAGTTTATAAAGTTAAATTTTCTATCTGAGTTTTGATGTATTAAAAAAGTCAATAAAAGAAAACTAGTGTTCATCTGATCACAACTCAGTGGTAGCATTCATGCATTCATTTCACTTTTTGATTGAACAGAACTCAAGAAACAGGACAATTTTACTTGCATAGTTCTGTGGCTGTAATGTCCTCTAAATGTTCAAATTACTTTTATCAGTGGGGGGTTGTTAAACTTTATGTTACAGTATTCATTAGCAGAGCTTAGCTCAATAAATGCAGAATTGATATTAAGAATTGTGTTACTATGTTACCGTTCTACTTTTTGACTAATTTGCCAAATGTAATTTATGGGCAATGTCTGGCTAGTAGACACTGAATTAATATTATTTTGTCAATATGCAGAAATTATTCAATGACAAACACATGAGCTTCAAAACAGCTGGTTGCATCAGTCTGATCTACAGAGCTGAGGCCTGTCCTGCAAAGCAGGATTTGCACGTATCCAGATAACTTCGAAGTAAACCCTGAGTTTTCATCACTATTAAGGTGGTTCACATCTTACCAACATATGTCACCAGGGTAACCTATGCTGCAGACATAACCTAAGGGGCAGGTGCGTTGTTAGCTCTGGGAGTTCGGCACTCGAGCCCAGGATGTTTTCTGAATAGCCTTGGATCTAATCATAGAATAATGTATTAAAGGGTAGTGCCATTCAGGCATCTGTTAGTTACCCTCTATCATGGGCAAAGCCACAAAGTCTACAACACTTCCCTCTCTGTCTAATCAGCCTATTCTAATCATAAGAACCAAATCACAGCAGAGCATCCGTTCTGCAGGTCCAGCCAACATCAGCACCTCCAAGTGCTGATCATTCTGGGTCCAACAAACTGCATTAAACAACTTGCTGGGCTCTAGCAGCTCTGCTGCAAAGCAGGTTGATTTGGCAGGTGCTAATCAGAAGCTTTTTAAAAAGGAAACATGAAGAAGGCATGAAGTGGAGGAGTTGTCTCCATGCTGATGCAGCAAAGACACAAACTCTCTGCCACACTGAGCCAGAGACTCACACACAGGACACTTTTCACACCTGCACATGTCCATTTGCTCATACAACTGAAAAGCAAATTCATTACTCTTAAGAAAGTTATTCTGACCATCGGGGTTAGCGAGAAATACCCACAATTCTATCACACTATAACATAAAACCATGTATGCTGCATACAGTCTCCTTCTTCTCTTCAACTGTGAGCACAGCTACATGTGAGAGTGAGTAATAGGTCTATTAGATTAATTTATTATAAACTCAGATTATTTTGCCCATGTAAAATTAACAATATAAGCAATGTCAGTGTTGATGCCTATATACCATATATTTATACTGCTGTTTTAATAACATTTTTATAAACACAGTAAATTAGTCCATCAAAAAAGTGTCCCCTTGTCATTTATGATAATTTAGAAAAAAAAGAACACATCATATGAGTGTCTTTTGTGTAATTTTCCTTATTTTGTTGTACTGTCCAGAGATATGTTCTGTATGTGCGTATTCAAAGTTTGCCATGTTTACTCTGCAGCTACTCTGTTTACTCTCTACAAGTTTACTCTGAAATAACTTTTAAAAAGTTATTATCCAGTGAAAAGCCAAAAATGTCCCCAGTGTGTCAAGATCCTAGCAACACCCCTGATGAGAGGTACTATATACAATGAAGCAAGTTTAACATAACCAGGCTTTCTTTCTCTCAGCTGGCTAGACAAAACCTAAAACCTCAGTCAGAGATAACAGGTATCATGGAGGTGATTATCAACTCTCTTTGCTGACCCAGGTTTTTTGCCTCAGCATCAGAGTGAATTCACATAAAAGGGGGTGTTTTACACATTCTTTGACTCTTCTGCACAAAATGGATCATTTGAGCACCATTTACTACAATCAGAGACATTATCAGTTAAAAACGGTCATAAAGGACACCAAAATATAATGTGGGACATTGATGCTGCAAATAAGAACAGAAAGTAATGCCGCAGAAAATAGTTAATCTTGAGAAGCAAAAGGATTTATTTTCTATGATCATCAAGTGCATATCCAACATTGAAATAAACATATTAATTTGAGTTAATATATGCATTTTATTGCTGAGTGTATACTCGGTACTGCTGTTTATTTCTAACTTGACAGCTGAACCTGAAACTTTAGAGCTTGAAACTTTAACATGATACATTTAAACACTGCAGGATACTGTTAGTGAATTCAGTTTTGACCCTCTCATGTAGCCTAAATAAGGAGACATAAAAATAACATTAGTTTGTCACCAGATCAAAGACAAATCAATTTTATTGTTTGAATATTGTCAGTGATAAATAGACTACAAATGTAACAAAAAAAATCTGAATTTCAGTGGCTCTCATCCCATGATTGTAAAAAAGACTTATCAGCTGATTAGGACCAAAAATAGACAGATTTCTACATGTGCTGCATCACCAGCTAAATACATACACATTCCTATGGCGATGCCACACACAGTGTGTGCTGCTGTAACTTTGGTGATATTAGTAAGATATGACTGAATATCTTGCATATAAAACATGTTCCTACAGCAGAGAATCTATAGAGCACTCAAAGTAGCCTGTGAATGAAATAATCCACCTCAGTGACGCTGAAAACTCTGACTTTAAGCTCAGCATAACTCACTAACTCATTATCTCAACTCATAGGACACCCCTCTGCTCCGGAGCAGGTTAAAGTCTAGGTTAGAGATAAACAGTTATGAAATCAGTGCATACTGATCAATCAGTTCTCCATAAAACAGCACCACTGATCCTGAAAGATCTTTTGGAAATCTATGTGCTCAGATGGTGGGAGGGTCAAAAGTTTTCTTCGTAGGGTCTAAAGTCTTTGAGTGTCTGTAATAAATATAGATTCTTAGAGAAAATTAAATCCTTGATTTGTTTTTCCCTGTTGGATGCAAACAGTTTTGCAACAGCTTGATTGTTTTGTAAGCCTTTATATATAGTTCTATTTTTACTTTTTGATTTGCTGTCTAAATCAAATTTGTGTCTAAACTCAACCTACATTTGAATTTTGTTCTTATGTTTGATCTCAGATCATTAAACAGCACCAGGGCTGCAGCTGAAAGACTTAAATCTACATTTATTTTATTAAGATAATGGAATAAGACTCATAGTCTGTCAGATTCTCCTGTGTCATAATGGCAGAGCTGTGATACTCTGTTCCCTCACACAGTCACCTTTTTTTTCCTCATAAGCTTCAAGTAGGCAAAACTTTATTAATACAGCAGATTTTTTCCAGAGTATATAGCATACACACATTCATACAGAGCTTTTAATACTAAACTACTGCAGAGTATTTTACCTGTAGCAGACACTCGTACCTGTTTCATTTCAGCCTGTCTGGGTTTAACCTGGATTATCATTTTAGCTTCTTTTGTAAAATCAGCTGCTGTTCTGCCAGTAGTCATCCATGCTCCTGATTGGTCAGATGCTGCCAGCACCACCCCTTTCATGTGAATGCACTCTTAGCTGGAATGATAAACCTTGGGTTACCTTACCCAGTTGATAACTGCCTTCATGAGACCGTTTATCCTGATCCCCAATGTTAAGTGAATCTAGATAACAGAAAAATATCCTGGACATGCTGAACTTGCTTTGTAGTACAGTGCTCAGACTTGATCTTAGCGAACAGACACATGACAGCAGTGTAGGAAACTGCTGGTATTTTGGCCATTTAGCATAGCTCACAGAATTATAACATTCCATGACTGCGTTTGCCCAGATGGAGGCAACAAGCTAAATATTAATAAAGCTGCAGCTTTTATTAAATTTCTTTAAAACAGCATTGTGAAGCAGCAGCCAGCTGGATAGCTAAGTGGGGTAAAGATCGGGTAAACTGTGTGGTGAAACATCTTATAACTGGCATATTATAGAGTCTTATAGAGTCTTACAGAATCTTACACAGCATACACAAGAGAAATCAGAGAACAAATCTGATAACCTGAATTGTATTTTCAATACCACTGAAAAAAAAAAAGAAATGCAGCAATAACCCCATAGAAAATCGGTGTTGCTTTTCAAAAGAAAAAGCAAGTTTTCCAGCTTTGCTACTGAAATCACTGGTTTATTTTTGACCATTTACCAGACAACCACTAACAGTGGATTTCTACTGCTCATGTTTCTAATAGGTTAAAAACAGTAAGTTAGAGCATTGGAGAAAAGTTTTTGCCTACTGTATTTTTAGTGAGGATTATTGTTATTAAAATGTTTTTCTCAGCTGCAAGTTTTCAATTTACAGACATGTAAAAAAATAAGTTTATTACATGCCATGATTCAAAAGCTTGCAGAACCACCTTTTGAAGCAGTACTTTGAAATAATTATTTCTGTATGACTTCATCAGTTTCTCATATCTTTTTGGAGAAATGAATTCTTCAATTCATTGAGGTCTGCAGGTATTCATTTATATACAGCTCTCAAAGTCTCACCACAACATTTAATTCAGGTTGAGATCTGGATATTGATTGGCCATTGCAGTCAGTTATTTTGTTGTAGATTTACTGGTGTGTTGGGATCATTGTTCTGTTGCGTGATACAAATTCAGCCAAGTTTTAGCTGTGGGACAGATGGCCTTATGTTTTACTCCCCAGCACAGAGGAGGTCATAGTGGACTCAATGACTGCAAGGTGCCCAGGTCCTGTAGCTGCAAAACACTTGTTATGAGGTATTTGTGCCGATATCCTGAGGTTGGTGTTGTGCATTATGGCCAAATGTGTCTTCTTTCGTCTTGTCTGTCCAAAGGTCATTGTTCCAGAAGGCTTATGTCTTGTTTTGACAAAATTTTTAACCCTAAGCTGTGCTGTAATGTTCTTCTTAAAGAAGAGACTTGCTCCTGGCAGCCCTTCCCAACAAGCTGTATTTGATCAGTCTTTTCCTAAATATACTGTTATGAATGCTAACATGCGAACTGAGGCCTCTTGGATTTTTGGTTTTTCTCTGAGCATTGCGCAGGCTGACCTTGTGGTGAATTTGCTGGGACGTCCACTCCTGGGAAGATTGTGGCATTGTGTTAACGCACACCCAAATGCTCACCTTGACTGATGAGCACTTAATCAGTGCATTTGATTAGCAGCACCAGGTTGATACTGACCAATCCTTTGGAAGCAGAAATAGTGGCCTTAGAGTTTCACGTGACTGTACATTAAAACACACTCTGCACTGTGCAGTATTCACGTGCAGCATGTTTCAGTCTGCTCTGAATCAAACTTAAGGGCTGCTTTAGCTCTATCTATGTGTGTGTATGTGTGCGTTGTGCGTTGCTTTAAATGTGATTCAAACCTAACTACAGGTGACATATGATAAATCTCCCTGTCTGCTGTTCTCCACCGGCTGTAGTATGCTCTAACCACTCCTCTGCAGCACAGGATCTGAATCAGTCTGTTCTAACAGAGGGCAGTGGCAGGACATGTGAGCATGTTTACACTGCATATTTGCACAACACCCTGCATGGAATTAATTTTCTCTGCATTGGTAGAAAAACATGAATTGATTGCACTGGAATGGGAAAAATGTGAAATATGGCAAACAATAAGGAGAAGCTCATCTGATCCCAGGAAGGAAGTGAGTGTTTGAAGTCGAGGGTCAGCTTGATAAGAAGACTTATTCATGTGAGTCTGAGGAGAAGAGTGTGGAGAATAGAAAGTCAGAAAAAGAGATAACCAGACAAGGAGACAGAGAGAGGCAGTAAATGAGAAAGAAAGATAAGGGAGGATTGGAAGGTCCCAGCTCTACTTCCTTTCAAGGATGACTATCATCCCACTGATTGACAGCTGTCAGCCACAGAAAACACTCCTCATGCCTGTTTTCTCTGCCCTCTGCTGTGACTGGAAGCCATCCAGAGGCAAAAAACAGAATTGTAATTCTGAAAATCAATACGGCCACAATCTCCAGGGCTGTCATTTGCTGCAATGGGGAGCTGATAAGGACTCTTGATTGGTCTATTCCATCACCATGGCCCTCAGCCATGAGAGAAAAAGGACACAAATGTCTTTGCCTGTAATGTATTGATTAGTGAAGAGGGATAAAATAGTGAAATTAATTTTGTTATCATTAGGTTACGCACCGTAATTTTGTTATAGTGCCCAATAGCAACACCCAGGGGTGTGTATCATGAAAAACAAAAAATCCATAACAACAATTTAAAACAGGTGCAGCCCATTCAACCCAGTGGGATGTAACTGATTGACACATAGCAAGTCATGTGTAATCAATAAAAGCAATTATTCACTCACTTACTGACCAAAATATAATTTAATGAGATGTTGAAAAGGACTACTCTTCACTCTCCAGCCACTATACTTATTTCTGTTTTCAGTTCTTTGAAAAACACACACACGAACAGACACAGACACACAAACACACACAATTATAATTTCTGCTACTTTTGGTAATTTTTAAGCAGGCTCACACATTTGCTTCATTAGCAGATGTCTAAGCACTACTAAAAATATCTATTTTTGCTGTTAGAGACCAGTTTTAAACTGGGGAGAATATTTTCACATTAATTTTTCTACCTACCACTCTAGCTTTAATGGTGTGTGATTTGCATGTTTCATTTATTTATTTGGGTTAGAAAAAATAGGTTTATGGGGCCTGAAAAATCTGACTCACTGGAAGTGATGAATATTCAGTAGACATTTCATGCTGCACTTGGGTTAAGTGACTAATAAAAATATGAAGCATGTTACTCATTGTGCTGAATCCTTATAAACAAACTGCAGTTTCCCTCAGGTCTACTGAGCCATTAAGGCAGTTCAGATTCAGCTGGTAGGTTTTTTTTTTGCTCAAAATGTCTTTAAGGTAGTCTACCTGCCCACCAAAACAGAAGAGAGGCACAGTTAGAGACAAGATGGTCAACTTCATCACAAACTGGTAAATACGAAAACAGAGTGAAAAAATAGCTGCAATGGCTCAGTGAGTCGGAGGACTCGTTTGGGAGCCGGAGGGTTGCTAAGGGCCGCTGGCTCAAGACCCGCCCGGACCTGAACCGCCAACCAAGACCCGCAGGTTCAAGATCTCGCCCTGGACCCATAGGTGTGGAGGTGGACCAGAGGCTGTTGAGATGTCAACTCATCCCCTGAGCATTGCAGAGATGCCCTTGAGCAAGGCACAGGACACCCTACATTGCTCATTGGTGCCTATAATGGGCAGCCTTACTCACCAACCTCCCTCACTGCATGCTGTATGTCAATAGGTGTGTGTGTGTGTGTGTGTGTGTGTATGTGTGTGTGTAATAAGAGTGTTGGTGATCTGAAATTCTCCATCTAGGGGATGAATAAAGTTGTTTGTTTATAAGCTTGGTCAGGACTTTTGCTGTGTTTCTGCTGAATGTGTAACTGTGTGTGCTGACATATTTACAGCCTCAATTCCAAAAAGGTTGGGACACTGTGTAAAATATAAATAAAAACGCAATGCAATGATTTGCAAAGCTCATAAATTAATATTTTATTTACAAAGGACCATAGAAAACATTTTAAATGCTTAAATTGAGATATTTTATTACTTCAGGAAATATATTAGCTCAAATACTAGCAGCAACATGTTTCAAAAAGTTGGGACAGGGCAACAAAAGGTTGGAAAAGTGATACTAAAAAGAAACAGCTGGAGGACATGTGGCAACTATTTAAGGCAACAGCTGAGTAATGCGATTGGGTATAAAAACAGCACCTAAGAGAGGCGGAGTCTCTCAGGAGTAAAGCTGGGCGGAGGTTCAGCAATCTGCCAGAAACTGTGTCTACAAACTGTGGAGCAGTTTCACAATAATGTTCCTCAAGACTATGAATATTCTATCATTAATAGTACATAATATCATCAGAAGATTCAGAGAATCTGGTGACATCTCTGCTACCATGGGACAGTAGTTAATGTAAACATGAATATGACAATTCATCCTGATGGTTAGAATGAACAAGGACCAAATCTTTTGATATATCAGTCAGTGTACATTCAAACCTTCACTTAATGCTCTTACGCTCTGCGTAATGAGCACAATAACACATTTCCTCTGGAAAAGTGCCTTGGAGCTTGGACATCCAGAACGAGCTCAGAGGAAACCTATTTCTCCTTTGCAGCCAGCTGAGTTTCTTTAAGCCTCTACTTAGGAAGGTGCATTGGTGCTTTCCTTTCGAGGTTTTCCAGGCCTGCCCAGGAGAGAGATCACCCTGGGGTAGGAGTCACTGGAGATATATCTCAGGGACAGGAAAGAAATCACTGGGGAGAACCAGGTTTTACTTTTTACACAATCAAAGGTTATCGGAACCACTGGAAAACAAAGCATACCTAAAAGATTTTTATAAAGTAGACCTACTTTATGGTGTTGGAAGGTTTTGATTCATGATCGAGTGAACAGATTTATAAGAAAACTGATTTATATGAATAAATGGACTGAACATTCTGCATGTGATCATTAGAATACTAACTTAAAACTGGTTGCAAAAATCTTCAGTTTTGCCACTGAGTATATTTTTCATCACCTTAAATGCTCCACACAATCGTAAACGTCATGATGAAAGCTGCTGATGTTCACTGTTCTCCATCTTCAAGCAGAAAGCGAGAAAATGAGGCAGTGATAACACAGAACTTGTCAGTTTGTTGTTCAATTTGAAAAACAGGAGAAACAAAACTATGTTGACAATTTTGCAGTGTGTCTCTCCTCAGATGCATCATATATCAGCTTGTTTGTTCAGAGTGACAGTGACAGCACAAACAGCCCAGTCTGACAGACATGTGGGTGTTGACGACAAATTGGAGTACTGTACTCATAAAGCAGCCCAAGCATAAAAGTCACTCACACTCACCTCCCGCCTCATCCCTATTTCCTTTTCCTCTTTTCCTCCACATCTCACATTTCTCTGGCTTCATCTTTGCAGTACAGAGTGAGGCAGTAAACCACAGGTGTCGCAGACAGTTCTGCTTTGACTGGAAATTTAGTGTCAGGATTTCACTCGTGAAGACTGGAATGAAACAGATATAGCACATGGAAAAAGTCTGATTCACCAGCTTAATCTGAAGTTTTTAATTTCTCCACTGTCTACACTGAATAACTATGATGATTCTGTCTGAGTGAAATGTTGCATAAACACTGAGGTTAGACCTGGCAAGTACTGAAGTGGGAGATGCCCTCGGAATCCCTGGTGCTGTGAGTTTTGGAGTACCTTTCGCTCCGGAGGGAAGCAGGTTGTCCTCGAACTGAAAGGTTGGTGGCCCAATCCCTGGCTGCTCTGGTCTACATGCCCAAGTGTCCTTGAGCAAAACCATGAACCCCCCCCACAGTGCTTCCAATGCATCCGTTGGAGTGTAACTGTGTGTTTATGGGGTGTTCTGTGTTGAATTTTGAGGAAATGTAGTCAAAGATGACCGGGACCTGTTTTTGTATAATTATCAGGTTGTGTCTAAACTTAACCATAACCCTACTCAAGTGGAAGCTGGGAAACAGTCAGTGGCCCCTAACCAAAAAGCATTAATTGAATATTGAATGGATGGATGGATGGATGGATTCCCAAACAACAAAGAAATATATCATTTTAAAAGTCACACTATTTAAAAATCTTTGGTATGTTTAATCCTATAGGATAAAATTACATGATAAGATCCATTTTGGGTGACACAATTGAAAATCCTTTAAGTTTAATTCTATAGGACTTTTTTTTTTGTTAAGGGGGGGCTTTTTTATATATTAATTTATATAGTTTGTATAATTAATACCCAGTTATTCTTGCAGTTACTGTTGCAGTTTACTATTTAAATATATTTTACACAGTGGCCCAATCTTTTTGGCATTGGGGTTGTATATGATTCTCACGCAATATCTATAAAAGCTGTTTTGGTCAAGGTTGTTACCTAACCTTCTAAAGCAGCAGAAATCTGTTTGTCTGAAATCTGCTGATAAAATTGGAACCTTGGTACAGGTAAAATAATCTAAGACTCTAAGATTCTAAAGATGAGCATCTTCATGCTGGTTTGAGTCACATCACTGGTTATCCACAATATCAAAGTTTAGTCTGAACAAACGTTGTCAGCACGAGACCCGTTAATCCCCTAATTAACTGAATAAGTACCGCTGGGCCAGGGACATTTATTTGTTAAATCTGACCACTTCTGTCTGATTGGACTATTTAGTAAAAAAAAAAAATTATATATATATATATATATATATATATATATATATATATATATATATATATATATAATTTATATTATGAGGACAAATTGGCAAACAACAACAGCTTCATAGATACTGGCAACTGAATCACACCCTGCATGAGCCATAAACGCATTGAAAAAAGGTGTTTAACATGTTTTTTTTTTCAGCTTTAAATGCTACAGATATCCAGGGATTTCTTAGGGATTTAATAAATTGTACCATGAAAAACTGAAACAGCTCTAAAATCTCAAAACCTCAACTGACTTTCAGACTAATAGAATTCTTTAACAGCTCCTTAGATAGGGCAAAGCTGGGTTCATTGCAGGTTTTACACTGTTGAGTAAAATCTTCCCACATTTCACTGTAATGATTTCACTGCCACAGAAATAGTCCAATAATGTCAAGCAATATACGGGTCTAAACCCAAGTTTGGAGAGCACACGTGTACAGACACACACACACACATGCACATAAACACACACACACACACACACATATATATATATATATATATATATACATATATATGTACATACACACATACATACCCACCCATGTCTCTGGAGTGGGGTGACTGCACCCACATGGCAAGCCACTGTAACCAACAGGATGGAAAGATCTGAAGTAGAAGATAACGGACATGGCTCGTAATTCCCATCAGCGGGTGCTGTGACTGTTGGACTGTGCAACAGACGAGAGTGCCAATGGCAGATCCATCACTGCCGAGGGAAGTACGAGGGGAGTCATGCACCATGCCCCCCCACTCCCCACCCCAAACACACACACACACTCACTGTTTCCACCACCTTCTCCTTTCCCTCCTGCCTCCTTGCTCCTTGAGGAGTGCAGCTTCTCAGTTTGCTCTGTTTCACTGGTCAGTCAAGCCCATCATCAGGATACAAAGCAAGGTAATCCATCACTATACATTTCCACTGCCTGCATCGCCCATTGTATCCAGTCACTACTTTGCAAGTGCAGTATATTTTCAGCTTAGCTAATGAATACATTCAGAATGAGCAACCTGCACTAAAGCACTTATCGTCTTCACTTGTGAACTTATGGTTTAATGATCATTATTATTTTTAAATTTCAAGACATAATTTTTATAAAATTATAGAAAACAGGTAATTTTTTTAACAGATCATTTTTTAACAGTAAGAACAATTCATTCGACTCAGTGAGACATTTAAATAAATTTCACAAAAAATCCTAATTGTATTTTAATTCACATCACAATCTTTATTTGTACCTTTGTTTTAACCTTGCTGTGCATTTGAAAAGATGCAGCAGCTACAGAGCATTTTATACACTAAAATCTGCCCGCCACATTCTTCCTTCTCATTGGCAGCACTTCAGTGGCAATCACATTTCAGTAAAAAGATCCATGACAACCTGTATTAAAGACTGACTATCTAAACATCTGAATTAAAAATGTATGTATTTGTACTGAAAGATGCTTGCCAAAATGTCACACAGAGAAGTGAGTGAGAAAAAAAGCTGTGGAGCAGGTTTTTTTGGAGCATTATGGAGAATCAGTGAGGGACAGCCAGGATCGGATCAGAACCAGTGTGTAAAATGGACCCAGTCACCAATAAAGCCATTACACAAAGATTCAGGCAAATGTTACCCCTAATAACAGTTATCATTTGGACTGTTTAGCTCATTCTCTACACAACAGGAAACTCTTTGAATGCTGCACTGTTTCCTTTGTGCTTTTGTTAAAGTCTTTTAAAGCAGAGGAAATTAAATATGGAATCTTAGGGTTATTTGTGCAATCGTCAAGTCAGCAAAAAGTAATAATACAGATTTTATTCATTTTTAGCCCGAAAAAAGTAAAGGAGCCATAGTGTACAAGTGTAAAAACACATAAGCTTAGAGAGCATAACACGGGAACAAAGATTTAGTTTAAACTCTCCAGATTAATTCAAAATAATTAATTGATTTACTGCTTATATAAAACTATTAAGTGGAGCTTTAAAAAGGCATATGAAAACAACTCATCAGTATGTTTATGTGCCATTCTATTTACTGAGCTCCGATCAGTAAAAATGAAATCATCATCAAACAAGGAAAAATAAGGAGAATACAGGGGCCTAAAATGATCAAAAAGCCTGAATCATCTCATGTGAATGTGGATATCAGTTTGAGTGCTGCAGAATTCTGCTTTATCGCTTCAGCTGTGACGACCCAAGTGCAAGGCAGACTCCAGAGTCACAGGAATACCTGGAGATGTAAAGCAGGCTGAATGAGGTTATCTAGTCTCTTCCTCCCTTCAGAGACACTTCGCTCCCTGGCCTGCTTCAAAGTGCTGCTATCAAGGTGTCACACACTTCACTATAAAAGGATTGCTCTATGTGGAGAGGGGAGTGGGGGGTGAAGCTTCCCTCAGGATCAAACCCAGGTCGCAAGCGGGGCTGGATTTTCTGAGAACAGCGCCCTTCAACGATCAGCTCCAGCTTTGACCTTTGAACTGGGAACGCAATTGAAAATCTGGAGCAGCGCATGGAGGGAAGAACAGAGGCTGTAGCCATTAATCATAGACTCCTACATTTTCAGACATAACACACGCATGCACGCACTTACACACACAATGACAATACTCCATCCTGCTTTGGCTGTAATGTCAGCCTGTGCAACTCCTCTGGGAATATTTGAGGTTGATTCCTCTTCCATTTAACATCATCAAAGATCCAAATTCAAGGCACACGTCCCTCATCCACCCCCCCACCCCCTCCTCGGATGTGAATAGCCATCTCTGCAATGATGCATGCAGAGAAAAAAATAAGCAAGGGCCTGAGGTACTGATTCCAGACACCACAGTAGGTGCTATTACCATTGACTTTATGGCAAAACACCAAGGTCAAGTGTTGTTTTGGCTGTTTGTGGGAGCTCGAAGCCACCTAGGGAGGCTGAGCTCCGATCAGACAGTCTGGGACTCACAGGCAGGATCACAGAGGTTACAGTTCATGCAGTGCAACGCTCTGCAACAAAACTGAGTCACCTTGATATGTCAATTCAAAGTTCTACACCATCAATTTGCCTGCCTAGATGCACAGCAATGTCCTGATTTGAGGTTGAAGGTCAACTCCATTCTAAGTTTCAGTTATAGTTATTTTAACCAAGGATTCCATGTTTTTAGAAATGCCTCTGTTGTAATAATACAATGTCTTAAATTTAAATTTTGGGGTTTTTTTTTTTGAAAATTAACCTAAAAAATATAGCTCAATAAAGAATGTGAAGTTCAACAAAACATGGCAAGTAATCCACAGACTAGAATTGAAAAAATGTTTTGATTAAAACAGTTTAAACTTAATTAAGAAATAGTTTGATAACAACTCTGTTTAGGACTCAATGTCCAAAACTGATAACGAAATAATTAACTTTAGGCATTTTGATCTTTCAGACTGTATCCTATGGCCGTTTGCTAGTTACATAAACTTATGAAGAAAAGAAAGCAATTTTAAACATTTTAATTCAGTGTTTTGATTCTGGAATTCTGGACACAATAATATTTAAAATAACTGTTTGTCTAACAACTGTTAAAGACACTGATTTTTGATTCCCACATACAAAATAAATTCAAAACAGATAAATACCTTTCACTGCAATCTGTGAATGCTGTCTTAATTGCTGATAGGCTTGTGTGGTGTACTTTGTTTGTGTTTTGGCCAGTGTTTGTCTTTCTGACTTAAGCCAGAAGTAAGGATGGTTCTTTGGCCAAAAAAATTACTGCAACCCTTAAAGGATTCAGTCAGTTTAGAAGCTAATTACAAAGCAGGGCAAAAACAAACTTGTGAGTGCCTTCTGGTGGACAAACTATGTAGTGGCAACAATATTAGAGTACTAATTCATAAAATTCATTAAGTAGTTCATACATTTAGGAATCATAATAATCCGTAATTCATAAAGTAACTTATTAGTTTGACTAGCTTACTCATGTATTCATAAGTTATTGAAGTGCTGCAGTCTGGATTTGAACCACATCTGATTCTGTCCTTGATGTCATGATGTTTCCAGAGTTTTTCTCTTTGAATCTTAACTGTCTAGTTGAACTAGTTAGTTGAACTGTATCCAGTCAATAGAGTTGTTCCATATTTTCCATTTTTCTTAATGCCAATAAAATGTATAAATACTAAAATATATTAAAGTGGAGTAGGGTTCAGTTCCCTACTGGTTCGGCTACTTAGCAAAGAAAAGAGATTTTTTTTTTTTCATTCAACTATTAATAATGTTATTGTTGAAAGGACAGACACAAATGTCCCTATCTACTATAGAGCTCATATTATCCTCAAATATCCCTAGAATCCCTTCAAAGACTGGCATAATTTGCCCATTGGGAGAGGTTTTGTAGAGGGGAAAGGAGAGCAGTGTCCTTAATAATATAAGGTTACTACCAAAGGTCTGAAATTTCACACAGGTGTAAATTGGTGTAAAAGCTTAATTTGGCAATGAATGTCAGGTAGATAGTGCTTTAAGTGTATTATAATAAAGTGCTGTACAAATGTGACTTGCAGTAAAGAGGTTTGAGTATTCAGTAAGAACAGAAAATAGTATATAAATGCCAGTCCACTTTTAGAAAATGGAAGATGTTACCTTTCTAATAAAGTCTCATACATGCATTTTGACCAACAGCTCTCTTACAAGCTTTTCCCTCAGGGTATGTCAAATACGCAAAAATTTAGTAAAAATGGGCTCATGGTAACAGATAAAATTACCGACAGAATGACCCCTGGAAAACTCCAAACTTCCCATAAAACCTGTCAGAGATCTCCGAAACCTCTCTAAAACCACATGGAACCACTTATATACTATCCAAATGTCCTCACATAACTCCACTTTGTAAACCCCTGATAGCGTTTGCCACAGCTGGTGACCAGTCATCACCACCCAGAGAGGCAGTGGAGACACTAAGTGAAAAACGGTAAGTGTAAAAGAGCTGGGTAGCTAGGCTGAGCTGGGGCCTCTGAGACAGCGGCAGTAGTGGGGGGAATTGCAGTGTTGTTCTCTCAGACTGAACTCTCAGCCCTTTTGTACTTGGCTCTCTCCAGCAGCTGAGCTCCGAATGCTCTAAAGTGACGCCTCCATGCTGCTTTAAAAGCTAAGTAGCACAAAGGTTGAAGAAGGAACTGAGAGAAATGTTCACTTAGTCGACATCTGGGCTGAAAAAGCATAATACTCCACACACTCAACAGCTCTCATTTGATGACCATACAATGTACTTCTCCAAGTGTGTGTAGCCCTTGTGTGTGTGTGTGTGTCTTCAGTTGCACAGCATGTGGGCATTTGCGAGAATGTCTTTGCTATATAATTGAATTAATGCTGGCTTGCTCTTGATTTCAGCTTCAAACAGCTAAATGAAAACATATTGCTTTTTTATTATTATGAGCTCATTTAGAGGGCTGTGGACTGAAGAGAGGGTTGTGCTGAGGTGGGGGTTGGGGGTGAAGTGGAGGAGTGGTGGAGGTGGTGGTGGTGGTAGGGTGTTCACACTGTGTGAGCTGTGCTGTAGTGAACTCAGTGGGACTTTCTTTCCTCCCCGCCATGCAGACTGCTTGACACTGTAGGACCCATTTGCACTGTTTGATAATAACACTTTAATGTGACTGCTATGACTGTTGCCAGTGGGACCACTGCATCTGTTAGTCCCAGGGGGAAAGAGAGGAGGGAGTAGGGGGTTGGGAGGCAGTAGTGGTGGTGGTACTGGGAGCCAGAAAGCAGAAATACCTCAGTGCCAGAGAAAATGCTTTACGAAGGCCCAGTTTGTTTTTTTAAGCTGTTGTTAGTGGCTCAAATCTTTAAATCCCTCATATAGTCAGAGTTTCTAACGATGTTGACAAGCAGAAGCCAAACTGATGAGATCATCCCACCACAGAAAAAAAGCTGCATGACAACATCAAATTATGACACAACACAGGATGAAATTAAATCAAAAAGAATGTTCCAGGAGGATAAGAAGATCACTACTGTAAGCCAAATTTACCTTCGGTATGCAGAAATATGGAAAAATATGAAATATGGAAAGTGTGACATACACACACACACACACACACACACACTATATATATATATATATATATATATATATATATATATATATATATATATATATATATATAAAACATAAAGTTTCTATAGCTGAAATGTATGACTTTTCTGAAGCTACTGTTCTATGTATAAAGCTGGTAATATGTTGTCAAAAATGACAAAACGCTGTTGCCAAATTGTGGACATATTTAAACAGCTTTATGACGTCAAACTTTAATTAAACGAAGGCAGTTGAACATAGACAAAATGTGATAACAATATGATGAAATATAATGACAGATTTTTTAGCTTTATAATTAAATAACTCAGCATCTTCAAAAAAAAATTCCGTAAGAACTGCTAAAAATGAATAGGCACTGCATTAAAATAAATAATGATAATAAAAATGTAAGGGAGCTTTTTGGTGTCCGGGAATAATAAGAAGCGTGATAATTAAATATGTGGACCCTTAGGTAAACGTCCCGCTCTGTCTTATACACTGTACAGCAGTCTACCTGGGCTCTGCTGTTATCGGGGTCAAGGCGCGGTTCTCAGACAAGAGGCTTAAGCAGAGACAAGAGCCTTTAACACGAAATAAAACCATCAAAGTTCAGCTCTAATCCCCGCTGCTGTGGATAAGGCTGACTGTTAACGGGCTGCACAATAAGCTCCGTTTACTCTAGGCGGGATGGCTGTGCGTGTGTGTGTGTGTGTGTGTGTGTGTGTGTGTGTGTGTGTTTTCAGCTACTTATTTCAAGTGAGACAGCACGCCGTACAGGATTTATTGTAGATTTAACTGTCATCACCAATGCGCAGCGTTTAAAAACACGCAAACAGGGTGACAAGTCTGCAATAAATTCACAATTCCGTTTTAATTACTATAAATGACCCCGTGTCTTTGAATTTAGTCCAGAAGTAAAATAAACGAATGTAGAGGAACAGATATTAGAGAGGAAATTTCAGAAAGCAGGCTGGCTAAAATTTAGAATATGTGACAAGCAGAGAATGGTGTTAAAAAGAGGTCACACAACACGAGCTTTAAAAGTTAGAGCTCAGTCAGGAAAGGCCATCTGAAATTTCATTTTGAAACACCCCTTCGGTTAGGCCCGTTCCTGTTCCCGTAAGTACTTTCAGCACCATGGAGAGCTCCCCTTCATATCAGCCACGTTTTTCTTTTCTATTCTTTTAGTTCATTCTGTTTTATTTTAATTATTTGCTTTAATTAAATAAGCTTTGCATATTGCAGAACCCCACTGTGGATACAGTCCATAATACCGACACAAGGCTGATACACATTTACAGATCTAACGCAGTACAAGGAAGGGAAAGTTACTGAAATGTCGTTGTGCGTTTTAGCGGTTGGAACACGTTTAATTTAACCGGTGTTGATTTCATAAAATATTTTTAATTGACGTCACCTTTTTGTAGTGGATTAAAATTTACCAGGTGATCGACTGTATTAGTGTGAAAGAATACTGGAATGTACAAACTTGCGTGTTGTGTATTTTAGTCAAACAAATACCTTTATGAATATTTGGATGCATGTCTAATTAGAAAAGAGCAGGATGAAGATTACATTTTCAGGCCTAATCTTACATATAATTTGACAGAGTAAGAAGGGGAAACAGATTGTAAATGTTTCATTCTTTCTTCCTCTCTCTTTACAGGTGTACAGCCAAGGCAGCGTAAACTGATTTTGCCCTCTTTGTGTGCCAACACGTCTATTATACTATTAAGGTTTACCTTGTTTGTTTTACAGAAAAGAACTATAATTAAACAGGGAATTTCTGTTTCACTTGTTTAATCTGCTTGTGTTCTTGTGTTTTTTTTTCAAGTTAACTAAAAAATAATTTAGAAGTACGCGGAAATGCACATTTGACATGACTTATTTTACCAAATTTCTTAAACCTGTCAGATGAAACACCTCGTTAGAACATGCTCTAACTGGAGTCTCTCACTGGTTTCCAGTCTAACAGGCTGCTCAGTGTGTCAGACAACCCGACTGTGACAGAGTCCTGGTTTGTTAGGGCGCCCCCGTGAGACGATTCTGGTGTCACTGTTTGTATGTGATCGCATATTTAGACGCCAGATTTCATACTTGTTAAAATAGTGAACGCACGAAAATATATATATATATATATATATATATATATATATATATATATATATATATATATATATATATATATATATATATATATATATATATGCATCAACTTTCTGCTAGGGCTCTTCG
>VUQH01087379.1:0-18115 GCA_015106775.1 Etroplus canarensis
CTACCTGCTTTATCTCCCTGACTATCCCACTTTTTCTTTGCCAGTCTCTTCCTTTGAATACTTTCCTGTACTTCCTCATTCCACCACCAAGTCTCCTTGTCTTCTTTCCTCTGTCCAGAGGAGACCCCAAATACCTTCTTGGCTGTTTCCCTCACCACCTCAGCTGTACTTTCCCAGTCATCTGGTAACTTGTCACGACTACCCAGAGCCTGTCTCAACTCCTCCTTGAACTCTGCACAACATTCTTCCTTCCTCAGCTTCCACCATTTAATCTTTGGTTCTACCTTCACTTGCTTCCTCTTCTTGCTTTCCAAAGTCATCTTACAGACCACCATCCAATGTTGCCTAGCTACATTTTCCCCTGACACCACCTTGCAGTACATGTTATTGCTTGATTTTTCATTTTTAATAAATTTGCAAACACTTAAACTTTTGACATTGTCATTATGGGGTGTTGTGTTTGAATTTTGAGGGTAAGAATGAATTTAATCCATTTTGGAATAATGGTGTAACACAACATGTGAAAAAAGTGAAGCGCTGTGAATTCTTTCCAGGTGCACTGTACCCGAATATTGCTGCTGACCATGCCCCATCTTTTTATAACCAGTGTACTCATCTTTGGATGACATGCCCCATCACAAAGCTCAAATTATCTCAAACTGGTTTCTTGAACATGACAATGAGTTCACTGTATTTAAATGGTCTCCACAGTCACCAGATCTTAATTCAACAGACATGGTGGAATGGGAGATTCATATCACAGATGCACAGCCAACAAATCTACTGGAAATAGGAGATTCTTATCATGACAATGTGAACTACAACCTCTGAGGAATGTTTCCAGCACTTTGAATCTATGCCAAGAAGAATTAAGACAGTTCTGAAAGCAAAAAAGGGTCAAACCCTATACTAGTAAGGTATACCTAATACAGTGATTGAGTGGTTGGTTGGTGATTTCCATTTCAGTATCACAATAATCTTAAACTGTGTCTAAACTCTTTGATGGAAATAAAGAGCTTAATAAATGTACTCAAATACAATTTCCAGTGCAAAGGGAGCATAGGAAGAATCGTAAAAACTGTTTAAGAACAGGGTTCCTATAAAAAACAGCCCTAAAACAGAAGTTTGCATTTTTGTTAGGCACTCTTCATACATACACACATGGTTATATGGAATTTGGATGTACAAACACCTATTGTGGGATTGAGGTTGACGAACCTGCAGTTGTATGATAGACTGAGGGCAGAGTAGAGCTCAGGCGTGCTGGGTGTTTGAACTCTGACTCTTCCCTGATGTAATCCAGCAATAGCCGCAGTCCCTGATTCAGAGGATGAGGGAGTTAGGGGATGACAGCCAGATATGCTGGTGGGCCCCAAACTTGACAAACCTGTATCAAAACATGTGAAGTAATTTTAACTTTAGAACATTTTAAATAAATATTTTGAACCACATTAAAACAACAACTCACTGAGAGCAGTGCTTTCTCTCTGGTTGTTGTTTGGTGCTCCTTTGCCAAACAGCGGTGAGTCACAGAGATACTGCTGCTTCAAAAATAAGGCTCTCTGTTTCTCAAAATCACAGCGCTGAAGAAAAAAGTTGTATAAGAAACTGCAAAATGTATAATCTTCCCAGTGTGATTGTGCCCTGAGAAACTGAATACCTTTTAAAATATTTACTTTGCATTAGCTGCTATATCTTTTAGTCACACCTTATGAGGCAACTCAATAAGCATCTATTACACAAATTATCTCATTATTTCTATAACTCTCTATAAATAATAGTCTTTGCCATATTTTCTTCTCACCTCACGGCTGAGTCGAATGGCGGCATCCGTGAAGGACTGCCGCTCCCTTTCAAAAGTCCTCCTCATATGATTGAGCTCTGCCCAGCGCACCTGGAGACGTTCCCACTCTTCCAAAAAGTAGGAGTCAGTGAGTTCAGGGGGAATGGGTGAAGCAAGGCTATCCTTCCAGATGAAATGAAACAGAGAAAGTCTGAACCTAGCAAAAGTTTACATGACAAAGTGTGTGGGATCATAATAGGGTCATACCTGCAGCATTTGCTGCTGTAATCTGACCAGCTGTTGACTCTCTTTCAGGTCAGCTTCTAGCTGAGCCAGGAGCTTGTCCTGGTCAGTACCAGCAGTAGTCTGACCTGCACGAACAGTGTAGAGTTTCCCAATCAGCACTTGCTATGGTCTTATTTAACACTATAACATTACACATTAGCTTGTGTTAAAGACATTTACCTTCAGACAGGATGTCCCACAGTAGCTTCTGTGTTTTCCTCCAACTCTGGACAATTCCTCCTGTCACATGTTCTCCAAGCACCTCCTCAGCTTGATCCAATTTTTCTCCATCTTGGGCCACACCTACTGACTCTGACAGGGCCTTAAATAAAAGTTTATATACAGTTAGGTCCATAAGTTTTGGGGCAGTGACAGCTGTTTTTATACCTAATCTCCCATTTTCAGAGAAGGAATGAACTGGCCACCTCAGCAACACCAAAAGGCCTGGAAGACAACTGAAGTGGATCGTTACATAAGTATTTACTTGGTTGAGAAAACCCTTCATAATATATAGTCAAATCAAGAACACTTTAAAGTAAGTAGATGTATCATTGCCAAAGTCTACAATCAAGTGATGTCTTCATGAATGCAAATTCAGAGTGTTTGCAACAAGGTGCAAGAAGACTAGACTTTGCCAGAAAATGTCTGAAAAAGCCATCAGTTCTGGAAAAACATCTTTGGACAGATTAAATAAAGATAGAAAGAGAAAAGTGTGGAGAAAGAAAGGAACAGCTCGCAATCTGAACCATACCACATCATCTTGTCAGACATGGTGGGGGCAATTTTATGGCATGTATAGCTGAACAATGGAACCAGGTCACTAGTGTTTATTGATTATGTGACTGTTGACAGAAGTAGCAGGATGAATTCTGAAGTGCACAGCGCTATACTCTCTGCCCAGATTCAGCTAAATGCTGCAAAATTGGCTGGACTTCACATTGCAAATGCCTACTGCAAAAGCAACGAGAGTTTGTTGGGGCAAAGAAATGGGATATTCTTCAATGGCCAAATCAGTAACGTGATCTCAACCCAACAGAGCAGCTGTTTAGTTCTTGAAGACAAAACAGACCCACAAACAAGCAGCAACTGAATGCACCGCAGTAAAGGCCTGGCAGAGCAACTCAATGGACAAAACACAGCATTTGGTGACGTCCATAGGTTCTAGACTTATAGCAGTTATTGATGCCAAAGGATTTTCCTCCAAGTCAAACAGCTCACGCAACCCTTTTTTTTAAAAAAAAAAAAATCTCTTGAATTAAAGCTCAAAGTCTGGACTTCAGTCATATCTTTATACATTTTAAAATCCACTGTAGTGGTGTCAAGAGGTGAAATTACAAAAAAAAGTCAATGTCCAAAAACTTATGAACACAACTGTACTTTTTTTATGTGCAAGAAGAACTTTAGGTTTAATATGAAAATGTTCAAAGCTTTGAAAGTGTATTTGTGACTTTGATACTCATTCAGTAGTGGTTCCAGAGCTTTTAACTACTCTACACAACTTTCATCATGAAATGCAATTTGTCAGAGTTATAGATGTTTATAGATTTTCTGTTCATAGTGGTTTAAAGGCTCAGTGGATGAATGATTACATTTAACTTCCAGAAAAGATATTTAATGAACCCTGTTTTGACTGTTCCATCTTGTTAATGGTTGTTTTCATGGTCAAAAATAACTTGTTGGTCTGAATGTCACACCAGTAGGGATTAATACTTCAAATGGACCTCGTGGTAAGATATCTGTCTTTTTACATCACCAATTTTTGAATAGTTGCTTTAATGCCACTCACTAACCATCTCTGGTCTTAGTTAAAAAAGGTATGTCAGTCTTTCCTGACCTGCTCCATCTCGACTCTGAGTGCATACAGTAATGTGGTGAGGCTGTGGCGCAGCTTCATCGCTTCTCTGAGCTCTGCTTCTCTGCGCTCCAGCATCAGACGCAGTGCTGCCTCTTCTTGTCTACCAGTGGAGAGAACAAATTAAAATTAGAAAGAGGCAGTGAATGGAAGCCCAAGATCAGAAAATAGACAGAAACAATATACCACATACTTTGCAGTAGACTTGAATGATTTCATTGGCTGTTCTCTTTTGCCCCTGCTTCCAGGTGGGAAGTTCAGCATTTCTATGGCTGGGCAGACAAGTAGAACGCATTAAATGTTTCATGTTGTGAGAAATATTTAAGAAATAAGCAAATAGCTGTGCATGGATTATTCTGGTGAGTCTCACTTGGTCCTTTGTCTCTCTGTCTGTCAGTCATCTGTGAGAGTCTCTCCTTCAGTCTGTTGGTCTGCAGCTCCCTGCGTCGCAGTTCTGCCTCTTGCTGGTTACACTGCAGCTGCAGACGGGCACACTGGCAAGTGGAAAGATGTTTTTGAGAAAGGGAGAAATGGTGTATGGAGGCAATCAGAAATCCTGCACACATGCATACACCTTACTTTGACCCTTTCACATCTCAGCATGTCCTGAAGCCTGGCCACATGCTCATCCATCTCTTTTAGCTGCTCCTACAAGGAAACAGTCCTGTTTTTACTCCTTAATGTGAAGCACAAAGCTGTGTCCTTAAATTTTTCACACACCTTCAGTGAGTCCCCTTGGCCTCTGTGCTCCTCCCTGTCAGCCCACCAGAAGGCGCTGTGGGGAAGCTCATTTAAATAGTTGAGACTGGGATCCCTGGAGTCTGCAGTATATTTTACAAGAGAAAAGGAAAAGACAGCAGTAAGTAAAGGTAAGAAATGAGTATAAGTGTCTTTTTCAGCATCTGTATTCTGGAGGATCATATTTCTATAGTTCAGGTGAATGGGGATGCCATTACCTGAGTACTCCTGGTGCCTTTCAACTTTTCTCTGACCAAACCTGGAAGCCATCTGGGTACTATATTCATATATTAGCAACAAGTGGACATTTTTACAAGTCTAACTCAGGTTTAAAACAAATGGGATGGGTACACATACTACTCTGGGAAACTGCTGTATATCAGTTTACATTGGTTCTTACCCAGCAGCAAAACTTCCTCAGTTGGATGCAGCCTCATTTGTTAACAGGTGACTGCACTTATGTTAATTATCAATGACAATAGAGTAGACTGCAGCTTTGGGCTTACTGTTATTCAATCTGCTTCGTAAAAACGCATTCATATTTTATGCTTGTAACTACTTCTTGTGAAAGTTTTCTCCCTGAATTAGATTAAAAGAAGGATCTGCAGTACTCTGCAAAAGTCTCAAGCCACTCCTTATTTTTTGATATTTTGTTAGAAAAATAAAAAACAGGTGTAGTAATTCATTGATACATGTGAAAACATGAATGGAAATACTGTACCTTAGGCAAAACAAACTTTGTACAATTGTAATGAGCTTGAAGGACAATATTTGGGATGACCACCTTTATGCTTTAACACAGCATAAACTCTCTTAGCCAAGCCTTCTTGTAATTTCTTTAAGTATTCTTCAGGAATAGTTCTTCAGGCTTTTTGAAGGACATTCCAAAGCTCCTCTTTGGATGTTGGCGGCCCTTTATTCTGTTTTCTGTCAAAATGATCCTTCAGTAATGTTGAGGTCAAGGCTCTGGGGAGGCAAATCCATAACTGATACTATTCCACTGTGTTTTTCTATCCAGGTAGGCTTTTACTGCACTGACAGTCAATTTGGGATCACTGTCATGCTGAAACATTAAGCTGCTGCCAATCAGATACTTTCCAGATGGTACTGCATGGTGGATCAGAATCTAATGGTACTTTTCTGTGTTTATCATTTATTCAATTTCAACAAGATCCAATGCCACTGGCTGTGATGCAGCTACAAACGACGACAGAGCCTCCACTGTGTTTTACAGATGATTGTAGACAATCACTGTCGTACCTCTCTCCTGACCTCCTCTGTATATATTGATGACAGTTTAACATTTGGGATCTTCAATCCAAAAAACCTCTTGTCTGAGATTTTCAGGCCAGTTCTTATGTAAATTGGCCTACCTCTGCTTTTTTCCTCCCATTTTCCTTCCTTAAGAATGGCATCTAGCCAACCTTCCACTGAGACCATTTCTGATGAGGCTGATGAAGCAAAACAGCGATGGATCAACTGAAAGGACAGCTGCATCGCCCAGGTCCTGTCAGATCTTTCCTGGAGTTTTCCCCTGGACTGAAAATGAGTGGAAAAAGTAGCCATTGCTCACAGAAAAACTTTAAATGGGATTCCAAAAGCCTGGAGAACTACTGCTTAAGACCACTTTTTATAAAAAAAAAAAAATTATAAGAAAAAAGGAACATATAAAGAAATGGGGGTGGGCCAAGACTTTTGCACAGTATTGTATAATAGGAAAAACAATAACTTGTCAGCTGATTTTTTTTTTTCTCCATTTTTCCCATATCCTGTGTGGAGCTGAAATAGCTTTAAGTCACCAGTTTCCCATCCTATCAGTGTATTTGTCATCTGTCCAGTGACTGATGTTGCTGCAGTATTGTTTTTTTAAGCACATGAATGGCACAAACACAGCATGTATTACCAACATTTTTATTTCCTTACACATACATGGCAAGTATCAGTACATCAGTCTTCATTTATAGAGTTTTTTTTTAATTTGACATTCATGCTGGTGAGGTTCCATAATCTCACCATCTACATGTTGTCAGGTTGACTGGATGTTGGAGAGTGATGGGATTTATTACATGTGGCCAGATACACACTGCAGCACAAAAATTTGGAGTTACTCAGAAAGGTCCCACTTGTCTGTTTTATACCTTTGAACCATTGCATATGATGTTGGCCTATACAAATAAACCAACTTAGCTGGAGTGCAACAGATGGGCTTGTGTATACCTGCGTAGATATTCCATTACAGCTCATAAAATCACTGATGAATGAAGAAATCATTAACTTTATTTTCTATTGTGATTTGGTGTAGGACTAGATGAAAACAAATGTCCTTGTCTTTAAAAGAAAACCACACTTTATAAGTAACCCCAACCCTTTGAGTATCACAGCTGACCCAACAATTTTAGCTAAGCAGGTCTCTGGCCATCTGAGCCACTTTACACAACTTGTATTCTTGAAAATGTTGTTTACATATCCTTTACCCAAGGCTGTCTCTCCTTTGATCTATTCGTATATGACTTGTACAATAAGTCAAACAGTTAAAAAGTTATACTTTAAAATAATCATCTTTATATGCTATCTGTGCAAAGGATTAATATATATATTTAAACTCACATACAGAATTTCAGTGTCCAAAAACAGTAATTTAATTGTTTAGAAGCTCTCCCTCAATATCAAAGTTTATAAAGATGCAGACCAACAGTAGTAAAGGTTTAGGCTGAATGGAAAATGATTCCAGTGTGGAAAACAATTAATGAAACAATTCACTGCAGCATGATTCGTTAAATATAAACAACACTGAAGGATCTGAGCAGAAATATGAACACATGTTTCTACTGTGATGTACATTCAATTTCTGCCACTATCCAAATAGTGTAAGGCCAATGTGTTTTTTTTAAATTAAAGACAGGAACACATGCAAGCAAACAAAAGAAAGCCTAAAAGACTCTGAAATATACACAGAAAAACAGCAGGATGAAAGGTTAACAATTACATGCCCTGAAGGGACAAGTTAAAAGTCTGTACCATGTTGTTGTAAATCAGATTACTTGTAACAAATTTAACATAATCACAATACACGGGTAGTTTAAGACACCAATCAGGTTCTTTTGGCCACACACAGAGTTTACTGCTACTACAGTGTCTTTAGTGTTTTATGAAGACACACAACATGAAACATAGTGTGGATAACATGTTCCTATTGTTGAACAGCACCTGGTTTAAATTAATGATTGACTGTACTTCCACCTGCTAGACAAAATACAAGAGGAAGTTGCACTCCCACTGGCCATTAAACATGGGCTGAATTTCACTGACTGGAAACAGACACGTTAAGTCAGTAAATGGAGACTTGACGTGTTAAGTACTAGGTAAACCTAGAATGGCTTAATCATTAGTCAAGCTAGTATGAGGAACAACTCCTGCTGGTTTTTGAAATATATAGTTTGAACCTGTTTTATGTAACAGATGGGAATTATGATACCATTAGTTTGGCAAACAACTGGACCAATAATCCCCCTCCCCTCCTGAAACCCATAACCCCTGTGTGCATCATCCCAAGAAAAGCTGCAGTAAGATCTACAGCAACATCAGCTATAAGTGAAGAAAGCCTTCAAAGGACAGATCCAGAAAATCCTCCATGTTTCCTTCTGCTGTAGACAGAAAAAACAGAAAAAATTGGAGAGTTAAGCAACAAGCAAATTATTTCGAATAAATGAAACACATCTAAGGATTAAGACCTGCACTATGAAGCAGGATTTGGACTCATGCAAGTAAATTCAGGGTTAACCCTGCATTTTTGGTTTCATGAGGAACATTAACTTCTTACAACAATATGGTAATTTACACTGCAGAGCAAACCTGCTCTGGAACAGGTTATGTTTGAGATAAGAGATCAACGTGTGACATCACTACCTCCTGACTAACCATTCCAATGTTTCGCATTTCCTGGAGGATCCCTTGGACCTCTGTGTACAGATAGGAGGGTCTGAAGTTTTTTTTTTTTTGTTTGTTTGTTTTTTTTAAAAGAGCATCAGTAAGAAATATAGAACAGACACAGCTGTATGACTTGATTTTTTTCCCCCTGTAGGCAGCAAGCAAATTTTAAAACCAATTTTACTGTTCTCTAAGGGTTTATGTAACACTTACCAGATCAATTTTATATCCATAAAATGATAAACAGAAAATTGAATCAAATTCTGTGAAAAGTGATATTTTTGTTTGATAGATAAATTGAAAAATGTGTCCCTATAGTGTAGTGGTTGGCCTTACAAGTGAAAAGTCCCTGGTTCAAATCCAGGGAGGAGCACAAGACCCTTTAACCATGGAGGGTTGCGACAGGAAGGGCATCCGGCGTAAAAAAAATTGACCTCTACCAAATTACTAAAGTGGACAAATCCACTCTGGTGACCCCTTGGGGAGAATACAAGGGAGCAGCTAAAAGTACATTTTTTTTCAAATAAATTGAAAATCAAGCTTTTGCATCATTTAAAAAAAAAAAATCTACTTATTTAGAATTAGAAAAGTGAAAAACTAAACAGCTGCAAAGTTTTGTTAATGTTACCAAGAAGAATAAGTGACTGTTTCGGTTTGATTGTTTGTCTGTGTGTTAGCAGGATTATGCAAAAAGTAAAGGAAGGTAAATCTAAAATTGATCTGGATCCAGGAATTTTTTGAAGATTCTTCAACATTGTGAGATAGGGCTGTTCCAGCCTTAGCAGAAGTATGCAGTCTCTGGACAGCTCTTGTTTTCATTTGTTTCTTTTAAAGTGTGGGAGAGGGCAGTGTGTAACCTTACATCTGACTGGCCCTGCTTGAGTGTTTGCCTTGCCCATCGTCCTGCAGCTGACTAGGATTAGATCGGCAGCCAGGGCCACGTACAGATGTGCTGAAGGGTTTTAAAGCCTCAGATACACTTCAGTCCAAATCCATGACATGTCAGACTTTTCTCAGGTGAACTGCAGTGTTTAGGCACACACATTTTTACACAGTTAAAATAAATAAATGTAAATCATATATAATGCCTCCAAATCTCCTGCCATTTCCTTTAATGCTGTTCTGAGTCTAGTTTAAAACAGCTTTGTAAATCCATAGTGACAAATTAAAAAACAAATACTAGATTGAATTTAATTCAAACATTTGTGATGCACATTCTGCAATGGGTTAATGCTGAACAAAATTGGGTCAGGATTCCAATAATGCAAATAATGTTGTCCCCCCGTTTGCCAAGGTTTTTTTTTTAAATGTAGAACAATATCCCTATAATGAATTATATTGAATTACTTTATTTTAGTCCAGTTATCTAGGTTTAACAAGAAATCGTCTATCCTCCCTGGAAGAAACTGCCAACAGCCATTACCTTTCCAGAGCAAAAAATATTATCAGACACTGTTTGCACCCACCACCAGTCTGACCTGTTGCCCCCAGCAGTGACGAGGTCAAATTTGGACCACCAGACTCAGGTACAGTTTCTTTACTAAGGGACTAAATCCAGTCAAATATGCAAACTCATAATGGCCATTGTGTAACTTTCACAATTTATACTAACATTACTCATGTAATTTTTCACTCTGCAACATTTTTTTATGTTTATACATGTATGCATTACTGTGACACATTGCAGATTTATTACTTTTTATCCTATTTATTATATTTGTTATACTTTTCTAATCATTTAGAATTAGTTGTGCAAAGTGTTTTAACACATCAACCAGGACGAGCACTACATATTTTACTTTATGTTGCATAGTACAATGACAATAAAAATGTCGCCTAGTTCAATCCAATTGCGTGACGATGGGTGGAATAAACACTCCCAGCCAGCCAGTTGTCGGCTTAGACCCTGCCCTTTTTCAGACAGTAAAAGACGCAAACAGAAACAAAACTTTACTGATTTTCACACACACTCTTCCACAAAATTTGATAAAATTTTCCAATTTTGTGTTTTTATGGATGCAAAACTGAACTGAAAAGCATTACACTAACCTATAAGCATTAATATCTTCCACTTCTTTCAGTTTTTTCCTTTAGGGGATTATTGCAAAACCAGCCACAGGGGCCCACAAGCCAGAGTACTCCTAGTGCCGGTCCCAAGCCCGGGTAAATGGTGAGGGTTGCGTCAGGAAGGGCATCCGGCGTAAAAACTTTGCCAAATCAAATATGCGGATTCATAATACGATCGCCTCCGGTGCCGTTAGCCAACAGGGTGCCGGTGGAAAATATGCTACTGTTGGCTGAAGACCAAGGAGGGGGAGAGGGGGAAAGCGTGTTAGGAGGCAGAGAGAGAGAAGGAAAGGTAGGAGAGTGGAGGTGAGAGTAGGGACTTTAAATGTAGGGAGTATGACTGGTAAAGGGAGAGAGCTGATGTAGTGAAGGAGGACATGCAGAGGGTTGGTGTGAGGGAAGAGGATGCAAGGAATAGGGTGAGATGGAGGCAGATGATCCGCTGTGGCGACCCCTAACGGGAGCAGCCGAAAGAAGAAGACGACGACAGTGGATTATTGCAACCTCTTCTGTTACACCAACGCTCTTTCATGTCCTTCTCCACTACATCAATGAACCTTCCCTGTGGTCTTCCTCTTCTTCTCTAGCCTGTTAGCTCCATTTTTAACATCCTTTGTCAGTCCTCTTTACATGTCCAAAACTATAAGCATTAATAAAATCCTAAAATAAAGCACCTATTTGGACCTCATATCAAATTTTCAAAGAGACTAAATTCTGAATTTTGTTTTTATTCATTTTTTACTCCAAACCTTTAAACACCACTGGGGCTGCGACTGAAAGAATGAAAACTGAAAGTGTTTACGCGCATCTAAACATTACAATTGTTATTCCATAAAATTAGTCTGTCATATTCTTACATGTCTTAATAACAGAGTTGCATTTCTGTTAATTTACACAGTCTGCATTTATGCCAGCTTTCCTTCCTGGCTTTAAATAGGTTATAGACTTTTATTAATATAGTAGGTATTTTCCACTCTTATTGATCAAAGCCCTTAACACACACACTAGCTTTTATGCAAAGCTTTTAATACTATACCACTGTTCAATGCTTTTCCACTCACGCACACAAAACTCAGCTTTGTATGCAGCAGCTGGGCTGCTTTTAAACTGTATTATGAGTTTAACTTCTTCACATTTTTCTAATATGACTTTATTTTCCTTCGTAGTCAACTGCTCTGCTGCCAGCAGACCTGTCTGTGTTTCTGATTAGTCAGATGCTTTCATCTTTTATGTGAACATGCTTGTAGCTAGAATGAGAAACCCTGGGTTCACTTTGATAACCAAATTTGTGTGACTGATTAGCCTGATAGCAGAAATGAAGTCAGATAATGGAAAGATATCCTAGGTATGTTGAGTTTGTTACATAGTACAGGGATCTGGTTAAAAGTTGAGAGCAATGACAACATCACTTGTTTTTTTCTGAAACACTAAGTTCCTGAAAGCTGCTACTTCTTTCTATCATCAACATTCATCTGTAACATACACACAAATCTATCGCACCAGACCAGACATGACCAGGGCCCCCCCCCCAAAATATCTTTTAAGCCCAAGTCAAAAGAAAAGCAATAGCAGTGTTTTGTTTCTTAACTACAGAAAATTACACATTTTTGTTTATCGAATGGGCAGAAATAACAAGAAAAACATTACATTTCTGTCAAATGCTTACAGCTATGTAACACAACAAAAGCAATGTGCTATATTGTCTCACTTCCACCTAAGATTGCTAAATTACATGATAAAGCAAGCCTTAAGAAACAAATGAAGCAACACTTCATTTGCAATTATAAACTTTCTTTAGTTCCCTATAATACATTTACCTGGTGTCATTTTTGCTTTGTTTATCTTCCATTTTTAAAAAGTAGATTTTAGTTTTCTTATATTTGCTTTCATGATTATGCGGTCTTGTTATTTTGGTGGGTTTTTTGAGCTACCTTTTTCATGCTGTCACTATCTATTCTGTATAATTTTATTACCTGGAAAGGTAATCAATCTTCTTTACTGGAAAACAATTTTTCAAGTTGTTTTAAAATGAGCTTATATGAATAAAAGCAACATGACTTAAATAATGGCCCCACATTTCTACTTGTGTGTTTGTACACTTTAGATTTAAAAACATCAGTGAAGATTTCTGCTATACTGGTGAAGCACCTGTTCGAGGAGAGTGTAACCCATGATTTTGTAACATATGTCCCCTAAATGCAACACATGCAGTAAATCATAACTTTTTTTTTTAAAAAAAAGGACAGCTATTAAGATACTATGTGTGTATGTAAGAGAGACTGAGTGAAAGAAATGTCTATTCAAAATGGGTTGTGCTGAATAGCCGGACTGTGGGTTGCAGCTTTGTTGAGAGCTAATTGTCCAAATAATGAGTGACTGAAGTCCTTTCCCACAGGAAACTAAACATCCAAATAAAAACGTATCCACCTATATTTATGAAAACCAGTTAGGACTTTGTGGCCAGCTAATATCAGTTCACACCCCTTCAAAGGTTTCAGGGTTTGGTTTAGGGTTAAGAAACTGGAAAATGCATTGATGCCAATAAACACTCGCCCACATTAATCTGTTATCCTTTTTATATTCTGTGTATACATCACATAAATCCTAATAAAACCCAATAAGTAATGATGGTGTCATAGTATTCAGCATGGGAGCATTGTGCATTACTGGGACACTTAAAGTATGGGCCATCATTATGTCTGTTAGCAGCACTTGGCCTTTTTCCTGTGATGACAAGTCAAAGTATTTCATGTGTTATTGGCACATGTAGTCTGGCAACCTCATGTAACTTCCTAGAGAGCTCCACCCAACCTTAACAGAGTCAGAACAAGTGAAAACCTTAGTGTGGTTGTACAGAGTCATTCCATGACATTCAAATTCTCAGTGCTGGAGAAACTGCAGTGAAAGCAACTGAAGTTACCTACATATTTTTATTCATGCAAAATTACTACACACATTTTGTTTAGAATTTTTAGGGAGTTTATACAATGTGTTTCCACCAAAGTTATGAGTTCACCTGTGATGCAAACTCTCTGAAACAACCGTTCATTAAAAATATTTTTTATTGCTGTCAGCAGCCTGTTTTTCTATTAAATGAAGCGTCTGTGGCTAGTGAAACAAAGAGGCTCAACAGCAGGAATGTTTCACTTGCATTTCTGACTAAGGCACATTTGGACTGTAAAACATTTTTTGGAGCAGATGCGTATTTACAAATTTTTTTAAGCTGCTCAAGCAGCCTCCCTTACTCAACAAAAAAGCTCTATCAATGAAGACGACACTGTAATAGTTTAACAAAGAGCTGTAGCCTCTCCTGCCCGACACACAAAGGACAAGCAGCAAAGAGGCAGTGCCACCCTTAAGACAGACAAATGTTTTCTTTTACCCAGGTGAAAGAAAACATTTTTTAGCTTTAGTCGGTATTGTAATAAGTCAAAACCTTCACAGATAAACGCCGATAATTTTATGAAACCACCTGATCAACAAAACCAAACGCAAATAAAAGCATCATCGATTGGCTTCCATCCACAGCTGGTTTCTTTTACACAATGAGAAATCTGCAAAATAAAGAACACTAAAAACTGAAGCTGTTTGTATGTAAACAAAATGTTTGTTTACCAGAATCTTAAAATGTGACAGATTTCTTATCAACTTTGCTGCAGCCAAAGGTTTTGATCCATACTGACATGATATCCCACAGTTGCTGGAGATTTGTTGGGTGCACAGGCATGATGCGCATCTCCAGTTCCACCACATCCAAAATTTTCTCTATTGGGTTAAGATCTGGTGACTGTGGAAGCAATTTGAGTACAGTGAACTCATTGTCATGTACAACAAACCAGTTTCAGATGATCTGAGATTTATGTTACTGGGCGTTATCCTGCTGGAAGAAGCCATCAGAAGATGGGTACACTATGGTCATAACAGCATGGACATGGTTGGCAATACTCAAGCAAGCTGTGGCATTTAACCCTTTATGACCTACCATAGAACAAGTTCACCAGAGCTTATCTTTACATTTTTACAAGCAAAAAGTCAAACATTACTTTTCAATAGCATAAGTGGAGCTGTTAGGCCTAAAATTCAAAACTACAATTCCAGGGAAAATTAAATCACTTCCTGCTGCAGCAGTGAGTGCCACACATATCCTGATAGTTCACGCTGACAATGTGTTGATGTATATTTCAATGTAGAAAGTGCTACTGGTCGCTGATCAGGTCGATAAAGAGTTGGCATCTGGATTACTACATTTTTTTAATGGGCGCTTTTTACTTGATATCTGCAAACCCATCAGTGAAAGGAAACAGGGCTATGGGAAATGTTGCATGCTCGATATGTAAGTGTAACTCCTCTGCGTTTATATGCAAATAGAATTATTGCTCTCTTTTATTTGGTTGCAGTTCTACAGGCATTTAAAAATAGGTACACAAATGGGATCGCTGGCACGCCAGCCTGTCTTAAGGGGCCGAAAGTGTGCCAAGAATACATACTTCACACCAGTACACTACCACCAGCCTGAACAGTTGATACAAGTCAGGATGGATCCATGCTTTAATGTTGTTTATGCCAAATTTGGACCCTACCATCAAAATGTTGCACCTAAATTTGAGACTCAGGATATCCATCAGGCAACATTTTTCAAATCTTCTATTGTCCAACTTTGGTGAGCCTGTCTGAACTATAACCTCAATTTCCTGTTCTCAGCTGACAGGAGTGGCACTCAGTGTGCTCTTCTGCTGCTGTAGCCCATCTGCTTCAAGGTTTGATGTGCTATATGTCTAGAGATAACTTGCTGTTCCTATCAGCTCAAGACAGTCTGACATCAACAAGGCATTTTGCCCAGAGAACTGCCACTCACAGGACATTTTCTCTTTTTTTTCAAACCATTCTCTGTAAATCCTAGAAAGGACTGTGTGAGGAAATCCCAGTAGATCAGCAGTTTGGCCCATCTGGCACCAACAACTTAAATCACTTCTCTTCCCCATTCTGCTTGGTTTGAATTTCAGCAGGTCATCTTGGCCATGTCTACAAGCCAAAATGCATTGAATTGCTCCCATGCAATTTGCTAATTAAAAATTTGCATTAACAAGTAGTTCAACAAAGGTACCTAATGAGGTGGCCAATGAGTGTATATGGTACTTGGGGTATGCAGTCATTAAAACAGTGAAATGAATGTGGTGCTTACAGATTATTTTCATCAGAAATTCTGAGCACATTAGATTATGAACACAGACTGCGAACAGGTTCGGCATACTTGACCACCATGATCTCAGTGGCTATAAAGGAGACCCCCCTTTGTGACACTGAAAACGCTGACTTTAAGCTCGCCATACCTCTCTAACTGATTAATTTCTCTTTGGTGAACACCCCTTAGATTTTATACTATGTTTTTATACGTTGCGTTGTTTTTTTTAATGGTTTCTTTTTCATGTTTGCTATCCATTTTATTGCACTCTGTAAAGCACTTTGTAATGTTTTCACAACTAAAGTTCTACTATTTTTATGATACAAATATATGCAGAGTCAGACCCATCTGATATATCCTGTTTATAATGAGTTTGTATGTGCATCACTTTCATAGATAGTGATAACTTGTTTATGATTAATTCTTTTTCACTTTTCCATAAATTGTAGTTTTGGAAATGAGAAACAATGTCAATAAAAAGATTAATGTAAAAACTGAAGCAACATTCACATTATTATCATTCTTTTGCCGTTTTTGTACAGATGAAATTTAGGATGAACTAAATGTGGAGGCAGAGGTTTTTCAACATATAAACATATTCTGGCATGCATTAAAGAGTATATGACCTTCCACCAAAGGAAAATCACCAGGACTGTAATAAAAAAAAAATAACCATTTTTAAGTAGGGTTTAATTTGATCAAATTTGCAGTGAATTTTCATTCATCAAATGGTAGGAAAATGACTAACACTATCTTAACTGAGGTAACAAAGACGCCTTGGCTTGACTATACGCTGATCAGTCCTGTTAATGTGCATAGCCACCCTGCCCTAAAGGCCCCTTCTGAGCCAGGTAAAACCCTGAAAGGTTTAATCATTTCCTCTGTAGTGTAATTAAATGTCGGCCTACAGCTTAACACCCCTACCCCCTCAACCTGCTGAAGCCGCCACAAAGGACCAAGCAGCCTACCTTCAGAACAGGGAGCAGGACTTGGGGGGTCTGAAGGGATTATCACTGGAGGGGACCCCCATCAGGAGAGGATCCTTGGAGGCATTTTGCAAGCAGAAGTTTCTCAGATCAGCAGCAGCCTGGGACACCTGCAGAGCCAGACCAGGTATGTGTGTGTGAAAATATAAACAGAGTATTTGTAAAGCCTGCTGCAAGCCTTTCATTTTTACTACCTACTCTCTCATTTACATGACTAACTGGCTCTTTTTTTTGCATAGCATTTGCAAGCAACACCGCCATACTCCTGTGTAACTTTTTGGAATGACATGTTCGCATGTTTTCCTTTAGATAAGAAAAACACAAAGAGGTTTAACTTTCATTAATGTGTCACTTCTCAATACTTTAAGGCCAGTTCCCAAAACAGACCAACTTAAAGCCGTTGCTGAACGCTTGTAGCTAAGGTTTAATCAACTTGAAAACAGTTTTTATAGATCTTTAGGGACCACTTTGTTGAGTCCACGGACAGTGTCCCTTCTACAGTTTGTCTCCGCCATTCAGCGACAGGTCAGCGCAGTCTTCCGTGTTTGTGTGTCAGTGTTAAAGGGGTTCGTTCGTACCTTGATCCTCCGGACACTGGCCTCTAACCGCAGCTGCTTCACGGCTCTCTGCGCGATAATTAAGTTGTTGTTGGCGTTGTTGTTGGACATGACGACGGCTGTCTGTAGAGAAATGCTAAAGTGTGTTCAACAGAAGCGGCCACGACCAGGCGAGAGGAAATTTACCCCTTACGGATCTAAACTAAACCCGAGCTGAGAAACATCGCTAGCTGGCTCCGCCCTTTCTGTTCTAACAAGGTACGTGGTTGGACTCAAGACCTGCCAATCAAAAGCTAAACTCCAAGCCACGCCCCTGCAAACATTAGCCTTTATTATTATGAGTTTCCTAGAGAGCAGATCTGGAAGGTACTGTGACCTTCACGCACAGCATTTATTGCCTCATTTAGCTTCCACCAGTGCGACAGTATTATTTACAATAAAAACGTGAAACATGAAGGGTAATGCTTCACTGAACACAAATGTAGTGTATTGTTAGAGGCACCCAACAAACTAACAGTTTTAAGTTTTAATGACACTTACAGATAACAATGGGACATCATTACCTGTAATGATTTTTGAATCTGTCCTGTCCAGCATCTTGCCATGCAACGTTGTGATCTTGATGCCAAACAGATTTCTCATGGGCCTGGGTTTTTGAAGTCTGGTTTAGCTTGTTTTTTTTTTTTTTGTTTGGTTGGGGTTTTTTTGGATTTTTTTTTTTTTTTAATTTTACCCCCA
>VUQH01087381.1:0-11070 GCA_015106775.1 Etroplus canarensis
AGCCAGGCCTGTCATTATTCACTCACACACACACCCACACACACACAAACACACACACACACACACACACACACACACACACACACACACACACACACATACACAAATGTTCATATGCAGGTTAATGAACATTCACACACTAGCATATGCACTTATTCACACACAAACACTTTGGACAGTCTGGACTATGATGGAAATACAAAAAGCAGAAGGGATCTGATAAAATAGAGAAACATGCTTATTTTAAGAACTTGCTAAACTATACATGGAGAGCAGAAATTCTGCATCAAATGCCAGACTTCAGTTGATGGATTGCTCATGGTTTACCGTACTTCTAACTAATGTTTCAATGCTGTTGAAACTGTAGTGCTTATTTTATCATGTCAGCATCAACCAGTAAGTCAAAGTTGTTTCTTTTACATTCTTGCATTCACTATTAGTGTGTTTTTGCCATCTCTCTGAAATGTCTTTATTTATCAGCAGACTCAGCACAAAGCTGACTTAATCCCCAGAGGAAGTGCTGTCAGATGTTAGTGTTTTTTTCATCCCACTGGACAAGTGGGTTGTGTTTTGATATGTGTGACCATGATGGACAGGGTACTCATGTTAGCATTACTAACAAACAGGTGCAAAATTACAACCTGTACAGGCTTCAAAGGAGCCTTCATTCTCTAGAAAGCAAGAGCCTGACAGTGCTGGTATGTGTTTTTGAGTGTTATTGTTTATTATGTAGCTGCCAGGACTAAGGATGAAGTTTGAATTAAATCAGGATAATCAGTGTATGTTGTGTAGGATATTCTTGTACATGTAATAATAATAATATGTTCTTTATATAAAATACCATTTGTTTAAAGGAGTAGAAAGAAGAGGAAGGAAAGCAAATACTGTGAATCTCTCAAAACAAAATACTGTAAGTAAGCCAGTTTTTGAGGTAACTGAGATGTGATAAGTTAACATATTTTTGGTTTGGTGTTACACAAAAAATCACTTGAGCAAATTTTAGTCTGCATCTGAATTAAAAAGTAGTTCTAAAAAAGTTTCAAACCAATCTTCATCTACATAATCAACAGCACGTCACTACCATATGACTGTTATTTCATCCTCTTGAATGCTGGCAAAGTCTAAACACTGAGGGAAACTGTTGATGCAGCTACACTGCATAACCTCATTGTACTTTCATGAGTTTCCCCATGTGGAAATGTTTGAATTTGCAGTGTTGCTCAGATGTCATATATGCTGTTAAATGAGTGTGATTGTGATAAATTAGGACGTTAGACTAGCATGACACACAGTCGGAATAGTAATGGTCCTCTGTGTGTGAAGCAATCTAAAATGTCTGGAGCATAAATGCACATATTTAGGTCTGGAAAAATACAGGTATTTATTCAGGTGGCGGAACATTTGCTCTGGTACCCCCCCTCCATTAGGCCATCACTCCTTCACCACTCACTATTATTGTAATCCAGGCTATGATGTGGTGAATTGATTATGTTAACCCGCTGCATATAGCCAACCTAAATGCTTCTTGTTTGTTGTAATTTCTTAACACTGGAGGAAATAGAACATAATTGGCTGGTGAGTGGCAGCACTGAGTGTGATGATACAGATAACTGGGGATGTATAGATTCATCTGATTCAAGTTATTAAAGAACTGTGCAGTTAAAGCTGTTTTTAGATGTAGGGAGTGAATAGTTGGTACATTTATATGGGTGTAGCAGCACCTCACAGCTGGGAATTGTTGTTCTTAGAAGCAGGGATTTGGTGACAGTTGTATAAATTACGTCACTGTGTGCAGATGTATTGGTCTGGGTATTTGTATGGCTACGGCCTTGAGCCAGTGACTGAGACAGGACTGCTGTCAATAGTTTAGGCTTAGCCCAGGCCTCTGTATATGTGATTTATTGATGTGGCCGTGAGTGTGGAGAGGCCCGTGTTGGTCCGCACACACTTTTGTGGTCACTGAAAGAGATTTTCCCCACAGGGCTTCCACTGCTGTAGCAGTTTCTAAATGTGATTCTCATCACGCTCATCTCATGTGGTTGTTACAACAAATATTATTCATTCATCATCACCAAAATCATTATTCATCCATTGTACTACATAAACCGTTCTTGTGTAAAGTGGATCCAAAAACTCTCAAGTTGTTTAAAGTGCAGCACGAGTACAGACTGTTTTTTTTTTTTTATTCTGAGTTTGTAGCTGTAGAAACAAGAACAAACTAAAAACGAAAGTGGCTGGGAAAAACATTTTCTCTGAAATAGCAAAGTTGTGGAATGAATATATCTGTAAAATTTATTTTTAACATGTATGAGAAGATTTATTTAGCAATCTCACTTTGAAGAATTAGTAGCTCAAGGCTTTAGTCGAAGCATTGTGCTACATACACTACCGCTCAAAAGTTTGGGATCACTTGGAAATTCTCTTGTTTTCGATGAAAACACACATGAAATTTGCCTAAATAGAAAATATAGCAAATGAACAGGACATGCTGTCAGTGTCAGAGTCAGAAATAATGATTTTTTTGGAAATGAGGAATGTGGTCTTCATAAAAAAAAACAAACACTTTTTGCAGCAATTACAGCCTGGCAGACCTTAGGCATTCTAGCCGTCAGTTTTTCAAGGTAATCGGTGAGATTTCACCCCATGCTTCCTGGAGCATCTCCCACGAGGTGGATCGGCTTGATGGAGTCTTCCTCTATGCCATATAGTCAAGCTGCTCCCACAACAACTTAATAAGGTTTGGATCCAGAGACTGTGTTGGCCACTCCATTACAGTCAGAATTCTAGCTGACTGCTTATTCTTTAAATATTGCTGACACATTTTGGAGGTGTGTTTTGGGTCATTATCCTGTTGTAGGATGAAATTGTTCGCAATCAAGTGCTGTCCATTGGATATGGCTTGGCATTGCAAAATCTTGTGATAGCTTTCCTTCCTCGAGGTCCCCTCCACTTTGTACAAATCTTCTGTTTTACCACTTCCAAAGCACCCCCAGACTATCACGCTGCCTTTACCATGCTTGACTGATGGTATTAAGCACTTCTTTTGCATCTTTTCATTTGTTTCTCATCTCACAAACCTTCTTTTTGATCCGAAGACCTCAAACTTTGAACTAATCTGTCCACACCACCTTCTTCCAGTCTTCCAGTGTCCAATGTCTGTGCTCTTTTGCCCAGCTCAGTCTTTTCTTTTTACTGGCCAGTCTGAGATATGTCTTTTTCTTGGCAATTCTACCATGAAGTCCAGCATCCTGAAGTTGCCTCTTCACTGTTGATGCTGACACTGGTGTGTGATGGGTACTATTTAGTGCAGCTGCCAGTTGACAACCCGTGGGATGTCTTTGTCTTAAACTCCACACTCTCAGATATTTGTCTTATTGCAAAGTTGTGCATTGGGGCTTCCCACTCTTTTTTCTGTCCTTGTTAGAGCCAGTTTGTGCTGCTCTCTGAAGGAAGTAGTTAACAGCATGGTAAGATATTTTAAGTTTTCTCACATTTTCTTACATTGAATAGCCTTCCTTTCTAAGCACAACAATAGACTGATGGGGCCTCTAAAGAAAGTTCTGGCCATTTTGAGCCTGTAAAAAAACAAACAACTACTGATGCTTCAGATACTAAACTAACCTGAGGAATGCCATGCTCCTTTTTTGCTCCCTTATTAGTACAATGGTTTTCAGCTGTGCAACACAATTGCAAAAGGGTTTTCTAATGATCAGTTAGCCCTAAAAAATGATTCATTGGGGTTAGCAGCCATACCAGAAGATTGATGAATAGGACTGATAGTTGCTGGTAATAGGCCTCTATGCAAAAATGTAGATCATTCTTTAAAAATCATCTGATTAAATTTAACTATTTGGGAAATGGATAAAATTCTTTGTGAATTGCTTGTTTTTCTTTGGAAAACAATGAAATTTGCAAGTGATCCCAAACTTTTGAGGTGTAGTGTACATGAATCTTTATTTTTACACACAGTACTATATGTAAAAATAAAAATTCATTTTGATTTCAGACATTTTGAAACTGTCATCTATCCTAAAAAACTTTTTGATTTAACAAAGAATATTTTTTGCAGCATCTGCAAATGATGGGGCCCTTTTAGTTTAAAGGATATGTTTGGTTAAGTTCTTCATTACTTATTGTCAAGCATGATATAACTTACTCCACTGGGTCATAGATCGCTAGTCTTAAAAAACGTATCAGTGAGCCATACAGTGGTATCATGTGACTGCTGTTAATACCTAATCCCCTAAATTGCAACTGACAAAAGTTGCAATTCAGGGGATATTTGCTAAAAACTGTATTGACATATGGCACTAAAATTATATATTTTTGATCCATTTTTGATGTTTATGCCCCTAGAGCGATTGAGCTGTGGCCCAGAAGATTGGAATTGAGTTGAAATGTAATAGAACCTCAACAACCAACTCACTGGATAATTATTATCTCTTAGTGCTTTCCCAGCTCAGGAAAAAACAAAGAAAAAAAAATTTTTGATGGAGAAAAAAAAAAAGAAAAAAAAATGTGCTTGTTGTACTTAAGCCGCTGAGCCCTTACTCATATTATGTCTATTGTATGTTTGGTTTTTTCCTCTTGTCATGCCTATTTTCATTCCCTTTACTTTCTGGCACCATTGCAGTTTTTGCACGATTTGACAATAACCACTTTTGTTTCTGAAAACATGTTTTGCTTGGCTTTAAAAAATGTGTCTATGTATTTAATGTACGCTGATAATTTATTTCAACACCCAGTTTGTAAGCAATTTATAAACAATAAATTGTTTCTATCATACTATAATGTTGAAAGCTCTCACTATTTAATTATCTTTCACTCACTAATAATAAATTAAATATGTTTAACAAGACAAATGCTATTTCACAAGTCAAGAATTAACCTTCAAAAAGCTTTTTATGTGTAAAAACAGTTAATAAATGTTTTATTACAAATTGAAATGAGTTTTAATTTAACCATCATTTTATTTATAAAAGGTTATATCATACTATGTTGTATATGCTTATAGGAGAAGTCATAATTAGCACCATAACTGATACCGGGATTGGTCCTGAAATATGAAGCAGCGAAGAATAATACTCTAACATTGTCTATAACAGGATAAGCCCTAAAGTTCCCTTTCGATGTCCTTTTAGGCCTGTCCCTGGCTCTCTGTCCTCACTACTGCATCTACGAAACAGACAGAGACAACCTCTGCCAGCCTCCATGCCTGGAACTCTGCCAGACCCAACCATGCCTGGCTCCTCTGCTGTCTTGATGCCTGTGAGTACCACATTGGATTACAGAGCACATTCACTTACAGAGGCACTCACACATGCAGAAGCAGACTCAGTTACTCATGCGATGACAGTCTACTGTACATTCTGACCGAACATAAACTATCTAGGTGTTTTGGATGTTTTCTATCGCCTTTAAAATAACTTACCATAATATATCAGAAAAAATTATTTCCTTCAGAAAAGAAAGATTCTTCTTGAGGGTTTAGAATATATATTTTATTACAGTTAAACCAACTATATTTAGACTCACACTGCGTAATAGGAAATGATAACAATATAGCAAAAGGTGATCATATCAGGCTAGTAATAATATAACATATGTTCTCATTGGGACACAAGATGGCCCATGTTTATGGTGTGGAAATATCCCTCCTATGTTTATTAAATTAAGAGCTTAGCGATTTTGGGGAAGATTGACAGTTCAGGAAAGGGGTGCAGGTTTGGGTGATATTTTTACACAAAACACACTTATTGCAATTAAGACTGTGTGTCAAGTTCTAGACTTAAGTCTCTATGGGAAAGGAGGGGGAGGAGAAGAGAAGTGGGGTCTAGGGAAAGGGGGTTCGAAAGGAGCCATTCCTCATGGAGACCACAACACCATGTGGGAGGCCAAAGCAGATCACACACATTTATGTAGACACTGAAAAAAAATGTTTCTTCTTTCCTGCTTATGCCACATGGTGAACACAACTCACATCATCACCCGAATAGATGATTTTCACCCCTGCCAGCTTACCCAGCCAATTCATTCACTTTCAAGTCTGAGGTGTGACATGTGACCAAGTTAACCAGCATCAGTCAGAAGCAAGTTGTGAGCACATACACATGAAGGCAGGCTTTGTGCAACTTGCATCTCATTCATTTTACTGAAACATCTTGCAGCTAGACTAGTTTGATGTGTTAGTGTTACAGACACTCACCAAACTATTATCAGAAGCACTCACACACATGCACACCCCTGTTGCCCAGCTTCCTGTGTTAAGTCCCTCCGTGCTGGCTTCCTGTTTTGGGTCAGCTCCAGTTATCATCACACAGAGCTGTGCACAGGGCAGGCTGTCATGTGAAATCAGGCTCTCAAACTCTCTCATCTCATGCCACAGATTCCCGAAGGATAGGTCTCACACTTAAATTTTTTGTGTGTGCATTTGCAAAAGCAGTGATTTCATTTCATTGGACCTGAAAAATCCCCACAAATAGCATGAATATCCTCAGATTTATTGATACTTTATTGATACACCCTGTATGTGTTGCAGTATTTAAACAACTGCTTGTTTACACTTGTATGACTTCTCCTGTATTGTTGTAATCTTCAGATGGAGAGACAAATGTCCATGGGCTCCAATATGATGGGCATGCAAAGCCCCGCCCACAGCAACTCCTGCTCTACTCACATTCCCTCCATGCATTCAGAAGCCAAACTGGTGAGTATATGCAAGCATTCACATAGAAACATACACATTTATGCACACACGCATGCACACACACAAACACACACAAGCTCAAAGTGTTGCAACCTTCTTTTCCACTGGGCTCTGCCAGCAAAGCTGCACTCTTAGGCCTGTGTGGATTTCATCATTTGGTGTGTAATCAAAGCTGTGTCTGAACCTGCCAGTGCAGCACTGGAGACTCTGGCTGGAATAAAGGGCTCTTTATGTGGTTGTTACACGGCTGCCCACTGACTGCCTGATGTATATCTTAATGTACAGAACATGTTCTGTGGGTCCTGCAACTTGTTAGCACTATTTTAACACAGTACAGAAAAAATCAAATTACCTCATCCATCACAAAGCATTCAGTTATAGAAGTGGAAATGAGACGCATGTACAGGTTTTGAATGTTAAAGAAGTATAAAGACTGGCAGACGAAAAAGCTCGAAAGAAAGAGTCTTCTGCACTGTTCTTGACTTTGCATGTGGGCACTGCTGCACCACTCATATTAGTGAATGGCAGTGTACCTCTGGTTAATATAAAATAGCTGAACAGTTACAGTTAAGGTAACATGAACTGATTAATACTGTAGCAACAAGATATGGATATCAAAAAAATTTCAAAACATAATGAAAAGCTTTGGCTGCTCTATGTGCTTGGAAAGGTTCTTAGATCGTGGGTTTGCTGGAGAGAAACATCATAGAGAGGCACAGGGAGAGAGAGAGAGAGAGAGAGAGAGGTAGCAGAGGTCATTAGAAGAGTTATTGGTCTGATAGAGGAGAGCGGGAGCAGTCCCAGGGCATTTAATTCTCCCTCTTCCTCCCGGTCTCTCAAGATTGATCGCCTTTGTAGTCTTTTGAATCTCTTCAACTGTTCCTATGGTAACACACTAGGGTAACACAATATTAGTGTATTAGGCTTATCTCTCCTCTGGCCATCATCCAGACACATCTTACTCTTTTTTCTCCTCCTATCTGTGTAATTGAATTGTAAATGCTCCGTTAGGCCTCCCATAAACATATGCAGTCACTAAATGGCTGCAGGCCCCCTAACCATGCAACTTTCTGGTTAGTTGACCATTCAGGCACGAGGCGCAGCAACCATATGTGTATCAACTGAGATTCTGCTCCCTGATGTCTGAAAACAACTGATGGAATTCTGTGATTGTGAACAGAAAGTGAGAGACTAATTGTGTTATCTAAGTGCGATCTCTAGCATGGGTTTCATAAACATAGATGGGGTCTCTAATGTCTGCAATATCCTCGCCGGGCCTGGTCGATAAATACGGCCTTGCTATCGGATAACTGGGCCATGATCAGGCCCATGTGTCCCCTGCGACGATCTCAATCCGGCTCTAATCGCATTACCCCAACCATGTTGACTTTCCGCCAATGGGAAATCTTCGCACTGTAACCCCACACCTCAGAGGAACAGACCTGGATCCACTCTTTCTGCTCAACATTTATATTGTAAGAGCAGAAAAGGGGATTAAGTGGGACTTTGATAGACATGAAGAAAATAGATAGACAGGCATAATGAGCAGGGGAGTTGGAAGGCAAGAAACAATATTGATATTCTGCTAGACCAAACAGTGACTGATAGAGAAAAATTAGAAGAATTTATTATGAAAACTTGGACTAGTTTCCTTTGTCTTTCCCTGTGTTTGCTTGCATCTATGCCCATATGGGTGAGCTTGTAATTGTTTGATATTTTGTGGTAACTGGAGGGAACCGTTGCAGGATTATCCCTCTCCTGTTGGAGAAAGCATGCCCTGAGCCTGGGCTAATGAAGGCTAATTGATTTTGTGGTGGGCCAGAGCAGTAGGGAGGCCTGTCTCTGGTGTAAATAGTTAATGAGCCAAAGGACTGCTGTGGACCCTTGGGGACTCATATCTTGCTCTAAGCTCTCTGTTTGTGCTCTCTGGGCTATAGACTGTATCTGCATCAGTGCCCATCTTTGTTCTCCTGATTTTCTCCTTAAGTGCCATCGTTTAAGTGGTAAAGCGTAGCCTGATGGTGGAATAATTGATATGTATGTTTTTTTCCTTAATGCTTTTAGTTTGTTGTCTGGGAGGGTTGATGCGATTGGAATGTTTTTATTAGTTTTGGTTCAAGTGGGGTTTTTTCTTTTTCTTGTGAGAGACTGGGTGCTTTTGGTGCCGGGTGTGGTTGAATTCTGCTCTGTTGTGGTCTGGGGAATTGAATAGTGAGTGTTGTGTGCTGGAGGTTGTGGGATAGTTGACCCTCGCAGCGTGGAGGAAACACAGCAGAGAGGAGGCCAAGTTCCACAGCACGCCAGCCAAAGCATTACATCACCACTCCTTGCAAACAGTTGCACATACACACACGCGCACACACACTGCCTGCACCAGCTCTGTGTCATCTTCCTTGTACAAATAGCCACAAACTCACGTGCACCCCCACACATACGTGCAAAAGCAGCTAAATACTTACAAACACTTGACAAATGAGACACATGAGCGGAATACAACCATACCTTTATGCAAAGATGCAAAAATTGTAAAATGCGTGTAAATATGTGTACCGATTTTCAAATTGTGATATCTTTATTCAGGTGATGAAAAGCAATTGCTATATTTATTTATCTGCAACAAGAAAAAAATCAAGCCCTTATCAAGTTTCAATAATAAACAGAAATAAACATAACATTTGTGATTTCCCACTATGACACATGACTCAGCTCCTGTCAGTGGCATGCTTTTCAGAGTGGTGCACTTTGGCATTGTTTTTTTTTTTGTCTGTTCTAAATAGGTCCCATGCTTTCCACACATCCTGACTGTTTGCTAATTTCAGCCAGAGGGGCCTTGAAAAAACTCTGTGCTGATGTATGAAAATGTGTTATTTATTATCTCCCAATTATCTATTGTTTATATTGTTACTAAGGACAATAAATTTGTCACTAAGCATCAGGCTAGGTGCTGAGATTTTTATGTGGTAAACAATACTATATGTTCTTTCACTGCAGCTCGCTTGGCTGTGGAGCTGGCACTGGATTTGTGGATGACATAATTCCTGGCTAGCTCTAAATATGCTCCTTTTTACTTGAAGAGGGGAAAAAACAGTGCTTCTCTTAAAGAAACATTTCATAGCACACCGGAGGACCAATAATCAAAGTACTTCTAGTGTACCACTGTTGCTCTTTCATTTCATTTACACAAACCATGCTGTTAATGCTTCAGTGCAATTATAGAATTGCAACCGGCATTTGGATTAACAGGTTTAAAGATCCAGTTTTGATCTAAACACTGAACAATTGTGAAAGGGTTGTGTTTATTTTGCTCACAAATGCCAAGAAAGTAAAACCTGTGAAGCAGCCACAGATGTTACAGTTTTCATCTCTGCCATGTTGTGATTGATAGGATGATTACTTTAGTATAAAATCATTTGTAAGAGGTTAAACTATTAGCGTACATGGCAACCCTATTATGTGTTCCATTTATTTTCTTTCACCATAGCAGGGGAGCTCCTCTGGCGAAATCTCTTGTTATGAGGAGGAGGAGTTGTACACACAAAAGGAGTCTAACTCCAGGTTTTGTAAGCAACATCTGTATGAATGGTGGCATTGTCAGGGTATGATGTCATTGATCAGGGATGCTGAGCTAAGAGCACAGCTGAATCTGAAGGCTGCTTGAGTTAGCTCTAGAATATGTGCACTGTATATGTTTGTATGCATGCTCATGGTTGTGCGTGTAAATGCTTTTTTTCAATGCACTGGCACCCTCTCTGGTACTCATTGTCCTTGGAGTCAAAACACATCTGCAGAGAAAGTGGGCTAAACCAAACCATGAAGTCAGAGTTTGCATATGGTTTGTGATACAGATCAGCTATATGCAGAAGTGTGGTTAGTTAAGTAAACGTGGATATTGATGTGCAGTCAAATAGGGACACGATACAAAGAGCACATAGAGAGCAGATGAAATATTTTGGATGTAGTGAAAGTTTTTTTAGATGATAAACTGTGTTTTTTAATTGCCATTGCAGTGAGTCCTTTAAGCAGAATGGAGTGCAAGGCAGGAGCTGCTGGATCAATGTGACTTCCAGTTTATCAGCGCTGGCCCTAGACCAGAGAGGGGCCCCTCTCTCAATGTTTCTGCTATGTTGCCAAGAGTTTGGCTATTAACCATATTTGTACTTCATGTGGTCACAGATAAATGGATACACTACATAATCTGTATGTGTGTGTGTGTGTGTGTGCGTGTGTGTGTGTGTGTGTGTGTGTGTGTGTGCGTGTGTGTGTGTGTGTGTGTGTGTGTGTGTGTGTGTGTGCGCGTGTGCACGCGGTGGTGTTGATGTTTTGGGAAATTTTGTGTCTGATGTGTATGTGCTCAAGCTTACCAG
>VUQH01087382.1:0-18479 GCA_015106775.1 Etroplus canarensis
CTTTCTGCAGTACAGTACTGTTCAACTGATGCTCATGAGGGTATGGCACCATAGTGTGTTCCTGCTTTTATGCAGACAGAGGGGGTTGTAAGTAATCCAGCAAAGTCGGAACACCTGTAGGAATTAGTAGCACCAGCTTTCAACGCTTGATCAACCACCATTGCTGCAGGACAGCTTTAAATTGTTAACCCACTTTGTGTTCCCTGAAAAACACCTTTTGGTATAATTCTGAAATGTACATTATTTTTCAGTTTTGGGTAACCTTACCTTTTTTGTTAACTTCTGGCAGTTCACCACTTACCTTTGTACCATTTCAAGTTATTCATTGGACTTGAAAGACTTGAATTGCAATAAACAACTGGAAAAATTGGGGTGTTCTAAAACTTTTGACCGGTAGTATATATATAATATACTGTGTATATATATATATATCTATATATATATATATATATATAGATAGATAGATAGATAGATAGATATTTTTAATACTTGTATATCTGAGTGACTATATGCTGCTGCAACCAATGCAAATTTCCCCGCTGTGGGACAATAAAGGATGATCTTATCTTATCTTACCTCGTTTGTGTGAGCTGGCTTAATGAATTCTAAAACCTCACCTGGAGATAATGGGCGGTTCGAAGGTGATCGTCAACTTTCTTTGTCAATCCAGTCTTGAGAATCTCACATAAAAGGAGTTTGACTCTTCTACCACACAAATGAATCAATACTGCAGAAAATAATTAAACTTGTGAAGCATAATCATTTATTTTACTGCTGAATCTGAAAGTGTAATTCAGTTCAGTTCAGCTCATTGCAGTTTTATTTACATAGCATCAACTCACAACAAAAGCTGCCTCAAGGCGCTTCACACTGTAAAGTCAAGACCCCATCCTAACAATCAGACCATCCCCTATGTACGAGCTCTTGGCAACTGTGGTGAGGAAGGGACCTCAGAACCGGGCTCAGAACCCAGCCACAGGGGCCGAAAGTGAGTGTACGCCTAGTGCCGGTCCCAAGCCCGGGTAAATGAAGAGGATTGCATCAGGAAGGGCATCCAGTGTAAAATCTGTGCCAAATCCAAATGCGGATTCATGATACATGATCCGCTGTGGCAGGTGAGGGGAAAGAGGAGAGAAAAGTATTTCATTGATTGAATATTGTGCGTGATAAATGTAAGGGATCAATTATCTAATTTGAAATCAAGTGGCTGGAAATCCATGATCTTTAAGGGGAATTAGCTGCAGATTAGGACCAAACATGAAAATGTTTTTACACATTTCTACATCACCAACTGAATGCATGCAATATCCTCGTGACAATGCGACGCATGCAGTGTGTGCTGCTGTAACTTTACAGCTGGGAGTCATTTGGTGATCGTAGTAAGATGTGCCTGAGTAGGTTGAATACATAAACTGTACTCTTCCAGATGATTTTAAACCAAAACATAACCTGAGAGGAGGAGGGGCATGTAAATAAAATAGGCAAATGTCAAATTATATCAGAAATATATAATATTATTATTATGTTATTATATATTTATTCAACCTGTACTTCATATTCATATTTACATCCACTGTTTCTGTGTGTTTCACCGTTTCTGTGTTTCAACCATGTGATGTATGTACTCATCCTATACCCTACTGCCACCTATGCTTACACATTGCATATTGTATATTTGGTATATATGTACATATATTTATTTTTCATTTTTCATATTCATATTTAAAGATACTGACGTAGTGTCTGCAACATAAGCAATTTCCCCTCGGGGATTAATAAAGTATTCTGATTCTGATCCAGACCAGAGTATGTGTTCAGCATAAGTTACCCCGGTGATTTAGCCAGCTGAACAGAGATCCACCTTCATGACAATGAAAGCACTGACTTTAGGATCACCATAGCTTGCTAACCCATTAGTCTTGCTTCCTAGTACACCCCTCCTGGGTCCAGTGTTGCTGATTGCTGTGCGGCTCTCATCCTTGGGACAGCATTCTCAGACAGCATGTTTGGTTTGTTGTCTTGCACCATATAACATTGCAGTCACCACTTCTTCGCCAATGCACTGACTTACAATGCTGACAGCACTGAGTACACACACACCATTGTTTAACTTCTTCTCCTATGTTTAATTTAAACAAACAATATCCTTGTCTTAATTATGTGAGCCTGCCTCGCTGTTATGGTTGTGACACAAACCTGATATGAGGGAGAAGCTTAAAAAAAACATGAAAAAAAAACATGAAGCCACTCTGTGGGTGCACACTGCTGAGAAAAGGCATGCACAGACACAGATTGATCTCAGTGTAGAAAAGAGACTAAAAACCTGAAAGAAAGCAACCCCATGGACTGTAAAGAGTAAATTGGCTGCCTATTATAACCAATACAAAATGCGTCTTGTCTTGTATTGGGATTCTCCCCTCTGATGCTACACATTTTTGCAGCATTTTGGGCTTTGTGTTTTTCTGCCGGGATCGGTCCGTGGTGAAAAAGTCTGTGCACGTCTTTTCTCAGAAGCACACAAAACACAGAGCAAATTTCATCTGCAGCTGTCTTTTAGATATATTAAAATGTCTATCAAAATGCATCAATTAATGGGACTCTGAAAATATGCACTGTTCACTCTAATAAATAGCTAGAACACTGGGTAGCATGCTGGTGCAGTGGTTAGCCCTGCTGCATCGCAGCAAGCAGGCTTAGGTTCAATTCCCTTCGTGTCCTTTGACCACCCAAACAATGGAGGCACCTTTTACATCAAGGGCTTTAAGAATGTGATTTATGTGATACAATAAAATGTGCACTGGTGAAACATGATGTTCCTTTAAGGAATTTGTCAAAAAAAACCTGAAGAAATGGCGCAGCCAATCATTTTGCCAGACGCTTCAACGAAAACATCACATTTCCACCTCTGTTTGGTTTTGCAGGCACAGACGTGATGAAGCCCAAGCAAAGAATTTGTGACGTCAAGTCTTTCAGGGAAAAGGAAGAAGCTATTTGGATTTTCAATTTTACTTTCATGTCCAGAAGATATGAATGAGAAGTTCCCCTTAATGTGTTTTTATAGTGTTTCTATACATGTCTTAATTTTTTTAATTGATCAGTTGTCTTACATGCTTATTCCAGTTGAGGGTCACATGGCGGGTAGGTGTCACAGGGGTAACACAGGAAGACAGACAACCATTCACACTCACAGTCACAACTACAGCCAGATCAGAGTCACCAAACAATGGTTTAAATAATATAACCCTATTTTTTCTCTGCTTTTAACGTTCGTTTGTGGTGGATCAGTGTAGTGCAGTGGTGCCACCATACACGATTGTCAGTTTGACACTCTCCTCACGCCTAGCCCACTGCTGATGGCGGATATTTTTTCAAATGTGTCGGTTGCGTTTTATTTTTTCCTTCCTATCCTGTTTAAAAGTATGTTTTTAATATGGTTCATGATCAACATCATGACCACACAAGATGGCCAGAATCTGTGCCTGTCTGTTGCTTTTTATGCTGCATGTGCTACAGTAATTAGTATTATGCATATCTAGTAGTCTGGTTCAGCGACTAGGACAACAGGCGTAGTTAATTTCTCTTATTTTCCTTGCTTTCTTTTTCCCATACTCGCTCTTTGTCTTTCAACTTGAGATCCAGTGACTGTGAAAGCTATAACATGCCATTTGGATTTCCAGTCCCTCCACGTGACCAAGTGTCCTTGAGCAAGACCTCGAACCCTGAGTTGCTCGGAAAGGGTGGGGAGCACTTTTAATGGCAGCTTTGCCACCACTGCTGTGTGTGTGTGTGTGTGTGTGTGTGTGTGTGTGTGTGTGTGTGTGTGTGTGTGTGTGGTTCACGTTAAATGATGCTTTAAAGTGCTGACCACTTACCCCTTAATACATAAATCTATTAGAATTAATTGTGCAGCATGACTGGGAGTTAAGCAGCAGAATTAGATTTCTCCATGTGGTTCCATGTAGGAATAATGGTGCAGGACCTTCATACACATGACACCGACATGCAAAAAATCAGCACTGTGGCTGATCACATAAAAATGAGTCTCTGAAGTACCAACAGCCCCTTTTCTTCATTTTATTGATTTATTTATAGCAACTTTTATTCCTTTATTCATTCATTTTCCGTTCCTTGGTGCAAAGTGTTATTTATGAAGATGAGGCTCCCTGTCCCATCTTCATTCACTTGGGATGCTGGGACAAATGGGAGTGAGCTGTCGGCTCTGAGAATGGGTGCAGGAAGTGGTGACATGGCTGGACTGTGGCTAGGTGGCAAGGTTCTGCTAGACTGCATTCAGTCTTAATTTGCCTGCTAAGTGAAAGGTGAGGTAGGTAAAGAAAAGGAGGGAGAGACACTGCTGAAAAAAATCCGAGTCTGACGTTCAGAGGAGAAATAGGATGACTGATCATAAATACAAACGCAGGATGTGAATAAAACGGCCAGGAGAATACAACGATAATTTCAGCGTTCTCGGCACGTTCAGATGCATTAATAGGCATAAAGCAGACATAGGTTAGGCCACAGTAAAGCCCAGACAGAGACAGACAACATTAATGGAGGCAAAGAGAAAGCACCACTTTGTTTTTTAATGAGGTACAGGGAATACTGTTAGGGAGATAAGATGGATGTCCTCTCATAAAAAGGCATTCACTGACCTCCCTGAGCAGCCCTTTATGAGTTTTGCTTATGCTATGAACAAAAGCCAAGGAGAGTCTGAGGTCTCAACCTGCAGAGCTACCCATGAGGCATGTGGAGAACAAACCCAGCCCTGCTATATCATTCCCACAGAGGTATCATACGTCTGTGGGTGGACTCGCTTTTGTCTGCCACTGCTTTTAGACTTCATTTCTTTCCTTCTAGTTGAGCCCTGATTCGTATTAGGTTTCTTTTGTCTCTGCTCTGCTTTGTTCCGTTATTTTTCACTGGATAGTGGATGCTCGAAAAAGACTGTGAGGACAGAAAATATAAATCACAGTGTGTGTAAGTCACATTCATGTGCAATTCCTACACTGAGCCTGGACCTTTGCTTTGTGCACAAGGTCAACATCTTCAAATGAAACAAAATCGATGAGTAAGAAAGAAAAATTGCAGATGCTTTCGTCCAATGAAAACAAACCAAAATAAGCAAAGCAAATGAACCCATGATGCCCCAGAGCTACCCAGTCAGCAAGTCACTTCACATCCATTGGACTGTAAAAATGTACACCCTCAAAAATGTGGGTTAAAAATAGCACATGTGTTATTTTCAACACATCTGCACGTCTGGTTAACACACGTGTTAAATGTAACACAGTCCCCGTAATGTGCCCTATTTTAAAACAACGTGTTAGAGTTAAAGTGTGTAGTCTTTAACTACATGAGCCAGAATCCATCGTACAGGACACACATGTGTGTAAGATTTAACATATGCGGGTCAGTTCATTTTGTAGCAAACTTGTAAGCAAATCTTGATGAATTCAGAATCAGAATCCTTTATTGATCCCGGGGGGCTGGGTGGGAACGCTTACATTACAGACGCTCCACTGAAAGAGATCAAATCAAAAATGCAAAAACACATATTAATGTGGACTATCATACAGGAAACTAACATACTCCGTAAAGCTAGAAAAAGATCATCTGCAAACAGACTTCCTGGTCTTCACCAGTCTCTGGTTGCAAAGAGAGCGTTTAATGGAGATAAATTAAAGTGAAACTGATGTGCTGGAGACGAAGCTGATGGATTTTGACTTTTTTTTCCAAGCTGAAATTAGACCAGCTGATAATAGCACAGAACAGTGAGTGCACTTTTAGCTAATGCGGGTGAAAGGATAATTAGCCTTTCGTTAACAGCTTGTGTGAGCGATCCAGTATAGCTGAGTAACATACAGTGCATTATCCTGCCTATATCATTGTCACTTGACAGCAAAAATTTAAACTGATCAATTTCACATTTGCACATAAAATATAATAAAACAAGAGTTCCTGAGAATTATTAATTTTTAATTTTATTTATTTATTTTATCAAGCTAAACAGGGAGGTCCAGAACTGAGAGAGAAACGGTACTTTGTTGGTTTACTAATTTACTGTCAGCCTCAGCAATAGAGAGCTGTGCTGCATCCTTCTTTGTATGCATTATTCAGACGTTCCATATCTCCACGTCTCCTTCATACAGACTTCTAGCTCAATCCACTACGGACATTTGACGGCTTGACCCACGGTTTAATGCATTTAGCTGGTAAGCATGTACCCCTTTTCTGCAGGTACAGCAAGTGTGAGTCCCTCCGGAGCAGGGTGCTCATGATGGTGGCAGAAACGCAGCATGTTGGGTTTGCCGCCACTCCGACATCGCCCTGCAGTGTTGATGCAGATCTGCCGTGGGTGAAAGCTCCCAGCTTCACTCATTTCATTCTCCTTCAGCTCATGTTAATTTCACAGACAATGAACTGGGGTTTCATAGCACCTTTCTAGCTTTATATGACAGTCACCATACCAGTTATGACTTACTTATTCACCACTAAATGTTTCTGTCAAAAGCAGCTAATGAATGAGCCACTAGTATATTTCCACACCTCTTTTTCTGCTTCGTTTACTTTTGCTGCAATTACAGGTGGACCAGTTTTTGTGTGCTCATATGCTGGCTAAAAAATTAGCTGTGAGTGATGATGCTCCAGCCTCAGCCCATATTACAGTGTCACCAAGTCCTGTTTATTTCCCTGGACAACAAATAAAGGAGACAGGAAGTGGCTTTAAAATGGCCACTTTGTTGTTATGTGAAGCTTAGAGGTGGAGCTCAGTTATTGCTGCCCAGGGGGATGCTAAAACCAGAGCGTCTGTCACTTCAACACCCCCACGTCTGGCTCAGACCTGCAGATCCGTGCTTGAGAGACTGCTGTGTGCTGACAGGATCTGGATGTTCAGAACTCACAGTGTAGGGCAAGATTTCAGCTTAAAACTTTAACACTACAGATGGAGTGTTTCTGCCCAGACGTTTATTTCACTGTGTTACCATCCCCTCGCTGATGCTGCTTCAGACTGCCTAAAATGGGATCTCAGAGCAGAAAAGGAAGAAACATGATTTATAAAGTATTAATAAAAGCACTTAGTGTGGGTTGCTATATAGTTGTCAAGCACGGGTTCAGTTAGTTAGTCCAAACAATGTGCCAGGTCCATAAACTAGCTTGAGCTTGTTTTTGGGGGATACATTATTTAATGAAATCTTAAATTAAGGAAAATACATTCACTGTTTGTCTCTGAAACTCTGCTGGAGGGAGTGTTCCTGAAGATACCCATCATCAGGGGCCAGATTTAGTTACAGGTTCTACCAACCCAAACCTCCTTTTGATGCAAAAGTCTACTCTTTTAATTTACTGAAGGGTTTCAAGTTAATTCCATCCGACATTATTTTAACAAATTAGATCAGACAGAAACACATCCATGTAGTGCAGTGGTTTACACATTCGGCTTACAAGTGAAAGGTCCCTGGTTCAATTCCAGGTGGGGACACAAGCCCTTCTCGCTATGGAGGCTTGAGTCTGGTGTAAAACCTCTGCCAAATTACTGCTGTGGTGAAAATACAAAGGAGCAGCTGAGGTTAGATTTTATTAGACAGAAACCCAAATGTTCCAGCAATCCCCTAGTCCCCACAGTTGGTGACAAGGAAGAACGAAATTCCATTTTAAGAAGAAAGGTCTGGTAGAATCAGGAAGGGGCGACCATCTGCTGTGACCATCTGAGTCAAAGTGCCTTGAGAGGTGACAAACCCCAAACAGGCACAAAGAGAAAAAAATAATAATGACAAGGAAGTGAAAGAGAGGTGCTCAGTGAGTCATGGGAAGCCCCACAGCACCATAAGTATGGGCTGGTTCAGGGTCTTTGAATCTTTGCAGAATCTGTGTATATGTGGTGCACACATGGATGCAGCCTGTTAGCCAAGTTTCTAGAGTTATCTGGTAACTACACACACAATATAGTAATTTTAGGCTGTCATGGTCTGTGGCTTTTTGTGTTTACATTTTGTTATTGCTAAGGCTGTTCTGTTTTCTTATTCTGTTTTCAGTTCACTGGTTGGCTTATTTATATGTTTTCATTGTATATTTGGGTTCTTGTTCATGAAGTTATGGGCAGAATGTAGCCTCCTGAGTTCTTTGCCCATCCATCCAGCCACCCATCCAGCCGGAGGTTTCTTCCTGTCAAAAGGGAGTTTTTCCTTCCCACGGTCACCAAAGGGATCATCGGATTGTTGGGGTTTTCTCTTTAACACTGTACAGTAGTATCTTTACCCTACAGTCTGAAGCGTCTTGAGGCGATTTTTGTTGTAAATAAAATTGAATTGAATTGAATTCATCCATCCATCCATCCATCCATCGTCTACCGTTTTTCCAGGGGTCTGGGTTGTTGGGAGTTCTGAGTTCTTTGTGTCTTGGTTTTATTATTATGGCTTCCCCTGTCTTGTCTCTATATGTTGTCTCTATGTGTTTTCTCGTCTAATTTTACTTCCTGTTTTTGTCTCCACTGATTCCCTGAATGTTCTCCCCCGTGGTCCTTTTCCTCTTGGTTCTGGTTAGTGATCTGTCTGAGTGTATTTATACTCCCTGCCTCTCTTCTGTCCATTGTCACATTGCCCCTCTTTTTGTGTGTTACTGTTCCCTGTGTTTTCATGATAGTCTGCCCTCAGTTATTCCCGGTCTCCATTTATGCTGTCAGGACTTTTCAGCTACTATAACTGTCAGGTCTCTGGTGTCTGTGTAGGGCGGACCCAAAGGCAGGACTGCGGTAGACAGGTCTTTAACGAAAAGCGAGCTTTATTCAAAGCTGAAGAAACACGATGTCAGGCAGGAACTAAACTAAACTAAACTGGGGAAGCTAAACTAAGACAGGATAACAGAGACATGGAAGCCTGGGCAGGATACACAGGAACGAACAGACAGAACACACCAAGACCGGGGACCATAGACGACTGACGAGCAGACAAGGAGCGGAGGGAGACAGGGGAATAAATACACAGACAAAAAAACCAATGGGAGACAGGAGGGTGAGGCGCACAGGTGACAACAATCAGGGGCAGGAGACAGAGAATCATACTAGACAGGGGCAGACACAACAAAAAGAGCATCAACATAAACAGGATCCTGACAATAACACTCCACACTGCCATGCAGTGTTCAGATGCAATTTCCCTCCTGTGATTATTAGAGTATTCTGATTTTGATTCTGTGCCATGAAAAAAAAGTCATGGCAATAGCTAAACCGCCAAACTCTCGATATTTTAACCAGAATACAAAGAGCTGGGAAGCCCCGGGACAAATCAAGAAAACAGTAAAAGAACAGTAAGAGAACAGTACTCTAGACTCCAGAGGGTTAAGCCCTACAGCAAAGACGTGAAACAGCGGACCACGGTGTAAAGATCATGACAGAAAAGGTGTTCAAGAACAAACAAGGAGGAGACAAAAAGGCTTGAACCAAAGCTTTGTACTTTCATCAACTCATCACATATTTCCTGGAATGAAGAAAAAGCAACGTGAGATATTGCAGTGTAAGGTTACAGAGATGGCCTTGAAACAGAGAGAGCAAATTCTCATTTGATCGATGGCAGAGTTCACCACCCCAAGCGATTGCCTGGCCATTTTCTCAGCAGGGCTCCCTGAAGCTGAGAGCAGGCGCTGGAAAAGACTAGATTAACCAGAGAAGAGCCCGCTGGGTAAACGCTTCTCCTATTCCTTGGGTAACCTGTGGTCTGCATGGCTCATTGAATCTGAGTCTGGACCCCCTGCTGTGTATAAAAATGTTATCATTTACTAGAAATATGGGACATCTGAATGCAGACAAACCAGGAGTGAGAGTGGCTCTCTGTTATGTATATCCTCAGTGAAGATGTGTCGTGATCCACAGTGCTCTCACAAGTGGACAGCAATTAATTTAGACTGCAGGTCTTTTATTGTTAGTTTTTATATAGTTCTTAATCAGAGACAGAATACTTTATTAATCCTAAGGAGGGATTAATCCATTTATTTACTGCTTTCTCTGTTGTAAAAAAATAAATAAAAAAGACAAAAACAGAGCAATAAAGAGAGGGAACAGTGCTAAAAAAAAATAAAAATTGAACTGGAATCACTGAGTCAAAACAAAACGTTGTGGTAATTAGAGACTAATCTGCAGACACAGACTTTGTTAATTAGTCCAAAGTGCATAATTTAGTCCTTTCATGTTGAGATCGCCATTAATAAAGGCTAGAAATTTGTTTGTCCACGGTAAATTTGTTCTACCTGACGTCAGTGGTGCAGTCTACTGCCCTCTATGGATTCCGCTCAAGTCCTCGTGCCTCAAATATTCACTGAAACACAAACTGTGGATTCATCTGTCAGTGAAAATACTGTCCAGCTTTTACAAAATCCAGATGAGGTCTTTATGAGCTTCTTTTAAAGATACAGACATCCAGCAGTTACCAAAGGAGGAAGTAAAAAAGTATTAACAAGAAACTAACATAATGTAGGTTACAGTAATATATGATACCCCAGCCAGACAAACAGTTGAACATTTAATATTTGCCTATGACGCTGCTGTTTAGTACACGCTTTTAAATGTTACCACCAAACCAAGCTGGTCAGTTGCCATTTTTTGACAAACTGTGACCTCCAGTGAAAACATTTCACTTTATTCAAATGGTAAATGGACTGGTGCATATATACTGATTTTCTACTCGATGGATGCATCGGGAGCAATTTTCAGTGTCTTGCCCGAGGACACTTCAGCAGGTAGAGGCCAGGGATTGAACCTTCCTGTTGGATGGACGATGCACTCCACCTCCTGAGCTACAGCTGCCCCCTGTTTAAATGAGCAGTGCGTATTAATTAAGCTGATCTGTCATCAGAGATTGATTTATATATTATTTAATGTAGGAGACTAATCATTGTGTTTTTGTTCAGGAAAAAGTTTTCTATCTACAGCCTTAACAGGTCTCATTCAGTGGGAGTTACCATGTTGTGCAGCCATGCTCCTACAGTGGCTTAGAACAGACATGCAGACTCAAATACTAGCTTTAGCATTTCTGTTAAAGCCAATCACAATGCAGAACGGCTCTCATTACTCACTGGCTATAAGTTGTTAACTTAGCAGTATAAAAATGAACTTTTAATTCCTAATTTTTATTAAATTCAACTGAATTTCTAATTCCTAATTCCTCTTCTTTCGTAAAGGTTGTCCAGCGTATCCTACATCCAGTTCGTTTCACTCAGTTAGGAACCTTCCTAAGCGACATTGGCAAGTGGAATGTACTCCAGGTATTCAATTTTGCAAACTGCATTCTGACTGGTAGATGGCACCAGAAGTCACAAACTGATCCTTTACACCTCTGTCAACATGTGACCAAGTGTTACTAAGTGTGACATCATGGGAAAATGCTGTCCTGAGTACTTTGTCTGATTTTCATGTGTTTCTGTTGGCGTGTGGAACGAGTCAGTGCTCACAGTCGTGTTGCAACAGTACACAACAGAAGTAGAAAACATTGCAGGAGTTACAAGTTGAGGGGCTTTTAAAGTCTGTCGTCATTTGGAAGGATAACCAAACTTTCTAACCTGGAGTGGGGACCGGGGTCTGTTGACAGTTGGCAAGACATCTGCTGTGGTCCAGTGTTGTTAAAAGACTACAACTCCACGATGGCAAAGATGATGCTGACCAATCCCAGATTTGCACGCGAAATGTCCATAGAGTTTGCGCACATACGTGTGCACACATGCACCGCCGGTAAATGTGCTGGCTATCTAGCAGTTAATTCTCTCAAGCTTAATGATGCAGAGCGACTGTTTGTAACACAACTGCAGTTATTTCTATGGCGTAATGCCATGGAATTACAAGCACTGCAATGAAAAATTGTCCTGTTACTTGAATCACTCTTCAGTGCTGCAGCCTGTATGGTTTGTTAACATAATTATAGGACCCTCTGTGCTGAGCAAAGGGTTTGTGGTGATAACATCATCATACACATTATGGCTTACATGTGTGGGTGGTGGAGTGTATGATGATGTCGGTTAGCTCAGTGTCTTTGCAGAACTAAAGTAGAGTTATTAGTAGAAAACTATCTCATGACTATTTTTAATTATATGCCTTTAAAAACAAATGCCAAATATTCACATGCCATTGTAGGACTATTTTTCCTTTAGTGATTAATTATCCTGAATTTGTTATCATAATTGCTAACTTTATTATTGGCAACTACCCTGTTTTTGTTGTTGTAATCCTTGTATTGACATGATCAGGTATGTTTAGAATTCCACAGGAGAAACCCCAGGAAGCTTGATCCAGCTTCTTCCCATTGAGGCAAATGAGCCATTAGTCTATTAGACATCTTGCCTACCAACTGTCAATCAAAGCCAAGAAAAGTCATTTATCCAAATTTTGACGAACATTTTGCAAAATTCACTTGAAAAGAAGCAAGATCAGGAGGCCATTGTGGTAAAAGTTGATAAAAAATGGTTCTTAAAGTCTCTGACAACATCACTGACAGCTCCTCAAACACAGCCAGAGCGTTAGAGCTTTAGTTAGGTTAAACTGCATGACACTGCACGTCAAAAAAACGTCAGACGCAAGATTTGATGGCAGATTCAAGCATTATGAGCCTCACAACACCGGCCTGAGAAGGTATCACAGGCCTTTTGGAAGCAGAAGGTGTCACAACACACTAGTTAATTATATCACTGATGTTAAAACAAGGAATAGAAAATCAGAGTCCACTCAGCCGCGACCGGGTTAATGACTGTGTCTGCTGTCAAATATCTTGCAGCTTCCTACTGTAAACATGAGTGCACTTAGCTTCACCCTAAAAGCCTCAGGAGAATTAAGATGACCCCCCCCAACCCCACCCCATTCCACCGCACCACCACCACACCTGATTCATGATTCACCTCTGCCCAGAAGTCATCCCTGAGGACTCATTCTTCTCTTTGGCCTTGACCCCTGGTGATGTTGCAGAAAATAAATCTCACTTTCACTTGGTTTCTTCTGAACTCTGGAATGAACAGATTTCAAGCCTCTCTCGTCTGCTGTTTTCTGTGTAGCCATCTGCATCCCTTCATCTTCTTCTCCCCCTTAGGGGTTGCCACAGTGGATCATCTGTCTCCATCTCACCCTATCCCTTGCATCTTTTTCTGTCACTGCAACCCTCTGCATGTCCTCCTTCACCACCAGGCCTCGACTGATCCAGTATGACAAGGCACTATGAATCTGCATATTTGGCAAAGCTTTTACACAGCATGCTCATCTCGATGAACCCTCCCCATTTACCCGGGCTTGGGGCAGGCACTACAAGTTCACTGGCTAGTGGTTCCCCTGTGGCTGGGTTACATCCTTCCAACTGTGATTTATGTTATCAAAGTTCTGATGCTTCTTTTAACCATACGTAAATCATATATTACTTTTGCATTGACAGGAGTGTTTAAAACCTTGCTCATGGTTGTTTGCTGTTAAGTGATCACATAAACCTGAGCTTAAGTGAGTTTGAATGTGGTTGTGACAGGCTGGAACATGATAAATCCCAATGAAAGCCTTCCACAGTAGAGTATTCAGTGGGTTTATGAACATGAAGACACAACATCACTGTGCTTAGTTGACATGTTATCATCTAACAGTACACTGCCATACTCTTATCAGTAGAAATGCTTGAGCATAAACCAGTCTAATGAAATAAAAGGCTGTAATGAAATATTCACTGCCGCAAGAAGCAGTTTTAATTAGCGCTCCAATTAGCTTTCTTTTACAGAAAACAGCATGTTGCTAATCCTGCCGCTCAATGAATCTATAATGTTTTGGCAGAAACAGGCTCTGATTGAGAAGGAGAACATCCCCTTACTGTTTGTTCTTTTCTCTTTTTGGTGAACGGTCTGGTACATATATAATGCTTTTCCACTGTAACTGAGCCCTAAATCCACCAACCTTCCAAGAAGATGACTCTTTCTGTCTCGTGAGCCATTTTCTGTATCTTTTTTTGTTACTGCAAGGCATTATATACACTTTTTGGGCAAGAGTATTTAAATTCATTGGCATTAATATGGAGCTACTCCTCACTTTGCAGCTATAAAAGCTTCCACTCTTTTGGGAATACTTTCTATAAGATGCTGGAGTGTTTCTCTGGGTTTCTGTTGCCCATTCATTCAGAAGAGCATTTGTAGGGACAGAGACTTGTGTTGGACTCTTGGGCCTGGTTCACAATCTCTATTGTCAAGGCTCTGTAAAGGCCAGTCAAGTTCTTCCACACCAAATTCATCCAGCCATGCCTTTATGGCTCTTGCTTTGTGCACCGGGACACAGTCGTGCTGGAACGGGAAAAGGCTTTGTCCAAACTAACTCTCACAAAGTTGGAACCATAGAATTATCCAAAATATCCTAGTTAGGTGAGGCATTGAGAGTTTCCTTCACTGGAATTAAGGGGCCCAGATCAACCCAAAAAAAAAAAAGCCCCAAAGCATTATCCCTCCTCCACCAAACACAACAACAATACAAAAAAAATGCAAAAAGGCTGGCTCCTTGGGAACAAAATATACAGAATAGGGGGTAGCTTGAGACTTTTGCGCGGTACTGTAGATGCCAGTCTATTTCAGAATCAACAATGATCCATACAGACTGTCTTTGGAGCAATCCAACACAGGCACAGAGCCTCAACTTAGAAAGGCTACAGGAGGTGACAGCGGTAATAACTGCACCGCCATGTAACATGTAATGTCCCACATGCCCACACAAAGAGGACGAAGAAAGGAAAGTAGAGCTGGAAATTAATTTCAAGAGATAGGGGATGAATACATAAAGGTGAAGTATTGTGGAAAGAAAGAGATGGATAGGGGGAATGTGAAATGACCTGCAGCTTTCCTCCTGAGTCCAGGTGGCTGAGGAGAACATCACAATGACAAGTCAGCCTTACCTCATTAATAGGCAAAGGGTGTGTCTGTGTGCGTGTATGCTCCTGTCACAACCAATATGTTACAGTGCTGTTAACTGGCTGTAAGCAACAGTGTGCATTATGTGAGGAGAATGCAGTAGTGTGTTTGTATGCAGCCAGCAGAAATATTACTTCTATTTTACATAAATGTGCACAGTCCCATTATGGGGCCAAGACTCAAGTCCCCATTAGGTAAATCATTATAATTTTATGTGAATGTGAACAGGAAGAAGAAGACACAAAATACCTTCAATCAAATAATTTGGCAGGTTAGATAAATGTTGTTTTCATATCCCTAACCCCTCCCTACTGATGTAATAATCTCATTAACCCTAATCTCACTGACATCAGCTGAAGTCTTCTCTTGAAGCTATTCATGCTGATAAGGAGAATAACATTGCTTTGTGACACTTCATTTTTATCTTAATTGTATATGTGTAATACATAAAAATTATAATAAAAATTAAAGCAGTAGACTGGGAAATGTTGACATCAATGGGAGACTGTTTTTAATCTTAGTTTAATATGTTTAAACTATAAAATCTAAAATTAATATTCTTCAGTGGCTAAAATATTGCTTACTATACTTGTTTAATTTATTTTTGATTTCATTTTTGTACGTTTAATCCTTAAAATACAACTTTGATGTGCTTCGGGCTCTGAGGCCTAGGCTGACCTATAATGATGAAGAAAAGTTGGAGCTACACAGTCCCCTCCCTCAACCAATAAAACAGAAGGGTAGATTTAACTTTAACCAATAAAAAAATAGGTGAGGATGATGCTGATGATGATAAATAAATAGGGTGGAGTTTGGAAAAATGACAGAAAAGTCGAATTATCACTGAATTAATGTTGGTATTTTTCCTTATACATGGTATTTAAGTGTTAAGTGTGTTTTAATACACTGCATGAGCCCAGGAACGCTTCCAGAAATCATTGTCTGTGAACACAGTTGGCCGTGCCATCTATAAATCCAGGTTAAAGCTCTATCATGCAAGGAGGAAGCCATATGCGAACAAGATCCAGAAATGCAGCCATCTTCTCTGGGTCAAAGCTCATTTAAAATGGACTGAGGCAAAGTGGAAAACTGTTCTGTCGCCAGATGAATCAAAATTTGAAATTCTGTTTGGAAATTGTGGATGCCACCTCCTCTGGACTAAAGAGGAGAGGAACCATCTGGCTTGTTGTCAGTGCTCAGTTCAAACGCCTGCATCTCTGATGATATTGGGGTGCATCACTGCCTATGGTACTGGTAACTTGCACCTCTGGAAAGGTATCACCAGTGCTTCAAGGTATATACAGGCTTTAGAACATCATGTGCTCCCCTCCAGCTCACGTCTTTTTCAGGTAAGGCCTTGCATATTTCAGTTAGACAATGCTAAACTGCATACTACAGCTATTACAACAGCAAGGCTTAATAGTAGAGTTCAGGTGCTGGACTGGACTGCAGGCAGGCCAGTCAAGGACTGATGATCAGCGACTGTTAAAGCAACGGGAATCAGACAAGAATGGGACAAAGTTCCTCTCCCAAAGGTCCAGCAGCTGGTCTCAGTTTGCTTGTTGGTTGTTGTTGTGTGAAAATGCTACGACAATAACCTAATTCAATTTCACCTTGGATTTAAAATTCCCAGGTGTAGGTGTAGGACCTGAACTTGTTGCAGATTTTGAAATAGGGCGTGTCTGATTAAATTTGAGAACCAATGCTTAAAAGGAATCCTGGACTATGGTATAATCCTGTCCGTGTTTAAGGGGTGAGCTACCTAATTTTAAAAAGGTGGGGTTTCTAATTCATGAAACATTTCCCAGAACTTTTTGATCATGCCTCTTCTGGTTTGTTACAGTACCTTAATCTCCACATTCAACATTTACTTCATAGTGGCTCCTGCTGCCTTTCACACTCTCTTGTTGCAAACCCCCTGCAATGTAAGGGCTCTGCCACCTCCAGCACCACCTCCTTTCTTTGAGCTAGTGCCACAGTCTCCAAACTATACATAATAGCAGGTCTCAGTATAGTCTTGTAAGCCTTCCCTTTCACTCTTGCTGTTCTTTATACTTCACTATCAACACTCACAGCAAACATCTGTAGTACTCTCTCAGCATGAAGCCATACTGCTACTTATCAGCTCTCTTCTTAACCTAGCTTCAACTCCTTTATCTTCATGATATGGCTGATTAACTTTATACCCCTGTTGTTACTACAGCTCACCCTTGTTCTTTAAAATCAGCACCTGTGCATTTCTCCTTTCCTTGGGCATCCCCTCATCATCCAAGTTCATGTTAAAGAGTCCACTGCCCTCTCTCCTAGGGATCTCCATACCTCCACAGGTACAGTATGTCATCTGGACCAACCCCTTTTCCAGTCTTCATCTTCTTCATAAAAGCTCTCGCTTCATGCTTATTAACCCATCCCAAGTCACTACCTTTCCTCCATCATCCCTTTTCGCTCATTTTCCTCATTGATCAGCTCCTCAGCACACTTCTTCCATCTTCTGTCATGTTTTGCAGGTTAACAGACCCAAATGCAAGACTTGAACAGGGAGTAACAAAAAGCAAACCTTTAATTTCAACTAATGTCAGGTTTACAGAGTTCTAAGAGTGCAGCAAACTCAGAATCCATAACTTAGCTGAAAACAATAAGGAGCACACATGGTAAGGAAACAGACACCAAGACAAAGACTGAGAGGGGAAAGACTGGACTACACAGATATATGAGGTAATCAGGGAATTAAGACACTGAGCTGGGGAGGAAATAAAATCAAACACAAGGCACAAAACACAAAAGGCTACCAAAATAAAACAGGAAAGAAACTATAATGGAAATGGAAATGAACCTGACAGCAGGGGAAAACACAAGAGGATGAAACAAAGTAAATACAGAGAGAGCACTGTGTGCACAATTATTAGGACTAGTTTCATCATTTAAAAACAACAGTGCTCTTTGTCAATCCAAACTGTTAATAAACCTCAAATCTGAATATTTAAGGAAGTGAAAGTGAGGTGTAATGTGTATATGTTACGTGTTTGTGAAAAATTTTTGAAAAAGACAATAAACATATTGGCAAAAAAAAAAAGAAAATGAGGTTTTGGCTTTTGAACAAGAATATCTGTTTGTGCAGGATTATTAGGCAACTATTGGTATGCAGAATTATTACACAACTCAAAGAAAAACAAAAATATTCCATCTCACTTATTTGTTGTCATCTGTTAAAGTGAGGATAATAAACAAACAACTCAAACTTTTTGTGCAGCAGCAACCACAGCCTCCCAGACTCTGTTCAGAGAGGTGGACTGTTTTCCTTCACTGTACATCTCATGTTTAAGAAGGGCCTCAAGTTCTCAACAGGGTTTAGGTCAGGTGAGGAAGGGGGTCATGTCATTATTCTTTCATCTTTAAGGTCTTTCCTGGCTAGCCACGCAGTGGAGGACTTTGATGCATGAGATGGAGCTTTGTCCTGCATACAAATCATGGTCTTCTTGAAAGATATAGACTTTTTCCTGGACCACTGCGTGAAGAGAGTGTCTTCTAGAAACTGGCAGCAGGTTTGGGAGTTGACTTTGAGTCCATCTTCAACCTAAAAA
>VUQH01087383.1:0-18922 GCA_015106775.1 Etroplus canarensis
GGATAGGGTTCAGGTCTGGAGACTGTGTGTTATGGTTTGTGGTTTTTGGTATTGTGGGACTAGGTTTTGTTTGGTTTTCCTTTTTTCTGTCTCGTTCTTGTTTCTTTCCAGTTTGGTTGCATCCCCTTTGCTGTGTGCCTTATGTTTTACTGTCATTGTTCCTGCCCCAGCTCATGTGTAGTTATTGGTTCTTTGTGTCTTCCTCATGTTTTCCAGTATTCAGCCTCCTTGTCTCTAGTCTCGGTGTGTTGGTTCGTGTTTCCCTTAAGTCCTTGTATTTATTATCTTTGTACTGTGTCTGTTCCTTGTTATCCTGGGTTCAAGGCTTGATCTACCTCCACTGCTGCACAACAGCTTTAAGTTGGTAACCTATTGCTTGTTCCCTGAAAAAGGCCTTTTTGTATAATTCTGAAATGTACATTATTTTTCAGATTTAGGTAACCTTGCTTTTTTTTTTAACCTCTGGCAATTCATCACTTACCTTTGTGCCATTTCAAGCTATTCATTGGACTTGAACTGCTTGAATTTTAATAAAAAACTGAAAAATTGGGGTGTTCTAAAACTTTTGACCGGTAGTGTACCTTACTAAAGAAAAACATTCAATTGTTTTGGTAATTTTATTCATGATAATTTATAGTTGTGTGAACACTGACCAATGTAGACTTTCTGTGTATACTCTTACATAATTGTTTGGTGTTGGCTGCCTGGACGTGCATAGAGGAACTCAAGTTCATCACAGAAAAATGTGGCAAAGGGAAGGCAGTTCAATTCCAGTAGAAAAGCAATGTTAAAAGCAATACTGTCCTTTCATGTACCCACATTGTTTTGGGAATCAGTTATTAAACACATAAAAAAGCAGAAGAACTAACTGAACTATTTGAATCTCTATGCGAATATGAGGTACCAGCAGACTAATGCAAAAGAAAAATGATCTTTTATAGCTGCAATTACATGTTGTTCACTACTTCCCAACACTACAAGCACAAATTCCAGTATCGAGTGAATGAGTTTTAGTTTCTCCAGTTGGCAGTTAGCTGTGCAAAAAAGTGGGTCTAATCTAAAATTCAGTAGCAGGAGATCAGGAGAAATATTTTGATGCTTCGCTCACTCCTTGTAAGTCCGCTATTCTGACTATTGCCCTGTCCTAACAAATACAACTCGCCCCTGTTTTTAAAGAGTTGCTGGAAACCAAACATGAAACTGCAGTGATTTTAAATTAATCAGTTCCAGTCATATGCAGCTGCCACACGCAACTCTGCCAGAAACATATCTGAGGCACATTCAGATATATCACATATCACATACATTCCAAAGACAAAGAAGACAAAGAAGCCATCACAGCATTTTTTTAAAAAACGTTTTGGTCCAACAGCATTAGTGTTTACTAGGACAGCTAACTGATGGTCGGATTTCTGCTAAACTCAAACACATGTAAGAACACGATCTTCTTTTCTCTGAGTGTGCTTTCCCTTCCTTGTCATTATCAATGTTTTACTCCATTTGTTGCAAACATTCAGTCATCAAACTACCCTGCTGTTTTCCACAAATGTCACAGTGAACACACTTTGCATGGGTCTTTCCCATCTACACATTCCGTTTAAAACCGTCTGCTCAAGTTCTGCTTTTTCTTGAATCCAACATTATATGCAATAAACTACCAATGAGTCACTAATTGCTGGCCTGCTGCCATGGTTACAACACCCTTCTTCATAACTTTAGTGATCTTAAGAACCATGGTGAAGGTAGATGTGATGTGGATAAAATATTGAAATCACTCTGACTTTATGAAATTGTAATTTTGGCCATTTTCTGATGAATTGATAAAAAAACATGAAAAATAAAATAAGTTGTAGTCCTATTTTATCACACATCATCATCATTATTATGTACATATTCTAGTTGTAATCCCACAAACCTTTTGGAATATCTTAAGTGTTTGAGCTGTTTCTCCCTGGCTACTGCTTCTAACAAACTATCAAAAGGCAAAAAGGATGGAAGTTTCTTTGATCGCCTGAGCTTATCGGTACACCAGCTGCTACTGAGGCTGACATAAAACTATGCTTATCACAACAGTGAAAAAGATAACCCCCTGCTGCTTTCAGAAATAACTGTTTAACATGTGTAGCAATCCAGACAGAATTCTGCTAAAGCTTCCCATTATAGAAACAACTGTAACCACTTTTTAATGTAGACTCTAAGTTTCTGGCTAAACTGCATCTACAAAGGTCTAGATTTCATAAATTTGGTTCGGACACACTGTGTCACTTTGTGTTAAATTACTAATCTGATTACTGCAGTGAGTGGGTAGCTGTGAGTCCGAGGATCCATCATCCAGACCACAGAAAACTCATTGTGAAACATTATTCAATGTAAAAACAGGAGGTGACTATCATTAAGTTTCTCAAGCGTAGGCTGTACGACAGACAAAAGGCTGAGTGTTTCACTTTGTCCTCTGCAGTTGTACCCCTCAGTCCTAAAATTCTGAATTAGGGGGTTTAGACCATGTCATGTCTTTTAACATTATATCAATCATTCTGATAACGTGAAGAAAACACAAGTAATAAGGCCAATAATAGGCCAATCAATCAATCTTGGGCTGCGGAAATCTGATATTAACTATTTGGTTAATAATTTCAAAGGAAACCTATAACAAAAATGATATGATCAAAGGTGAGGCTGTGATTTTACTGAGCAGCTCCTGTTTAAGCAGCATATAAAACTAATAAACCTACTTCACCCAGCAAACAGGAGCTGCTGGCTCAGAAAAAAAGATTTTTAAAAGCCTGTGTTTCAGCAAAGAATTTAAGCATCCTGTAAATGTTTTTAATGAAGTTTCTGAGTTTTTCATTACTTTAGAATGTTGCTAAACTTGTGATTATATGTGAGGAACCTGTCAAATATGCCCACAAAACAGCAAAGCAAAAAAATCTGATCTCAGCATGATAAATATAAAATATTGAATCAAACTTAAAAAATGGGTTGAGCAGTACACATCACAATGCACATTACATCATCCCTACATGCAATTTTAGCATGCTCATTGGCTGGCCTCCAGTGAGAAAGCTCTTATATAAGCAAGGCACAGCTTCAGCTCTAAAACTGTTACAACACAGAGGACTCAGCAGCTATTTTAGTTCTGCAGTGATACAGTTTTTGACTTGCACTAAATATGATTAGGAGGTGAAAGCTCTCTATGGCTGAGGCTGTTAACTGGTGTATTAACAACAGGGATACCAGCCATTTTTTAGCATTAGTTGTGCATTTCTAAAATGCTTTAATGACAAGTTGGCTCAGGTGCAAGAGCAGCTTGTCCACCAGTTGATGAGTTAGCTGTTCTCTGCCTCTATTTTTTTAGAGAGCCCTTGGGCAAGACACAGCACCCCAAGCTGCACCCGATGGTAGGTGAGAACTTAGCATGGCAGCTCCTCTACCATTGGCATGAGTGTTTGTGAACATATAAGTGATTTTTTTCTTGTGTATGCGTGTAACTACTATGAGGCCGCAGTCCTCAGTAGCACTGTGGGCATTTAGGAGCGATGCTTTTCCCACTTTTTGCACAGAATCCTATGCATTTACATTTTAGCAACAGCTGAAGCACAGGCTTACTACTCACATATGCAGATATATGCACACACAAATGCACAAGCAGCCTCATGTACATACAGAAAAACATGCATGCAGAATAAACATGCATACAATCACACATGCTATTGCAAACTGTAAGCCAGAGTTTATGGAGCAATTACACAGCAGAGGCACACACACAGTGTCAGTTAATGAGTCTGTAGTTGTGTATGCGTGTGGGTGAACAGTAATATCTTGATTTCAGATGTTTTTTGGTATTGCCGCATCTCTTTCCTCTTGTGCTCTCACCCAGCAAACAACAAATGTGGTTTGTAAATGAATGTCACATCTGTGTTCTGTTTCATGCCCCACCACAGCCACATGTGTGGAGAGTGCTTCATACTTAAAACTGATGAACATGAATAACACAGGGGCCCTGAACTGCAGACTGTGGAAAGTTTCACTACTGAACCAGTGAGATGGCTTTTTGTTTTTTTTAAACAAACTCAGCCCATTAATCAACTAGTTCTGTTGTTTTATGTCTTTTTGGCTAATAGGCAGCAGTGCCAATTCACACTCTTTCACACACCAGAATGCCGAATGATTCAGAATTTCAGGCCTTTTGCAAATGAACTATGATGCTGTTCACTACTGTCTGGAAGGCAAAAGGAAACCTTCTCAAAAAAGCAAAAAAATCAGAATACGTGGGGACAACTAATGACACTGTAAAACCGGTATTTCCTCATGCTTGGAATGGTTTTGAAATGAAGGGGTTGGTCTTTAGTGAAGCTCTCATTCATCCCTTTCCTTATGTGCAGCTGCACCTCAGATGGAAGAAATGTGCTGAACTCAATATGAGCTTCCTTCTACAGCGAGGGTTTTACATTTGTCTCAAAGGCTGCTTTACAGACTTTTGTAAAATGCTTTTGAATTTGCCAGATGAAGAGGAGATAACAGTGCAATATTATTAGTTCTGTTTAAAATAGATTTACTTTGAAAAGCCAGGACTAATTCAATAAAGGCTGATATATTAATGAAATGTCAAGTGATCCTGAATCTATTTTTCTTTTCAATTCAATTCAATTTTCAATTCAATTTTATTTATATAGCGCCAATTCACAACAAAAGTCGCCTCGAGGCGCTTCACACTGTACAGTAAAGATAAAACAGTGTTAAAAGGAAATTGGTTATTGTGTGTGTGTGTGTGTGTGTGTGTGTGTGTGTGTCACTAGTACATGTGGTGGTCCCTTTATGAAGAGATTAACGTAATTAGAATGTTTTATTGAGCAGGGGTCACACAAAGAGGCTTAACTGTCCAGATTTATGGTGGTTGCCTTCAGTATTGTCTGTTACCTTTCAGCCAGTGTTTTGCTTCATAGCCTTGTCAGAAAAATAATTAAAAATAATCAATATATATGATCAAAGCAGCAGATGTATCTGCAACTCTATATTAGGTAGTGTATAGAAGAAGGAGAGCTCTGCTTGGAGAGCTGTTTAACCATATGACTTGTGGGCAGCAGTTTAAAAGTGAAAGTAAAATAAAACTTTATTTGACTAATACATGAACACAGACTGTGTGTGCTGGTAACCCCGTGTTGGCTTTACACCTCAGATTTGCACTGAACAAGTTGTGCTACTGTAGATGAATCCTGACTGCATGCAGTTTTAAAGATCAACGCACAGCACCTCATTAAAAAGGCATCATGTGACTCCAGGACCAAGAACAACCACGTGAATAAGATTACTGGCAACAACACAGAATATTTCTAAACTCTTTCTGGGTACCGACAGAATATAGGTCCGTGGCTCTCAGCGCGGAATGAATGACAAACATTTCCTGGTGGTTGCTCCTCCGTTCACTGACCTTGGGGGGTCGGCGGGCTCCCAGTAGCGGCAGAACAGGTGCAGCCCGTCGGCGTTGACGATGTGCGGCAGGTCGGGGTAGGGGATTCCCTGCGGGCTCCGCCGCGGAGCAGCTCCCGGCTCGGGCATGGAGGACTCTGCAACAGAGATATCGAGCAGCAGTGACAACACATCGCGGCCGTAGAGGTAGTAGCTGAAGCCGGCGACGAGCAGGCAGGATGCGACGGTCACGGCGTTCATTGTTTATTACTGTTGTTAATGTAATTTGGAGCGTGTTTCCAGCAGGCGTTAATGGTGACAGTGTATGCAGGTTAGGATAATGTTGTGGATTCTGAGCGGCGCGCGCACACACGCGGGACGCAAACACACACGCGCGCAGGCAGCAGCGCCGTCGTTCGTCCGGTGTTACGTCACGAGCCCATATGTTCTCTCTCTCTCTCTCATCACTGATGAGGCTTTTCCAGCATCAGGTCAAGCTGATCAGGCACTATGTCAGTAAAGCACAAGATATTTCCTCTGTCAGGTTTAGTGACCCGAGATAATGCAAGTCACCCCTACAATACCTGTTTAAAAAAAATTAGTCACTTACAATATGAGCAACCCCTATTCTTGTGTCTACTCTTAATTTCCATCAGTAAAATCTGCTATAGTCAGATAAAAGCCAGTGGGCTGTGACTGATGCCCCCTCTCAATAAGACGCAGTGTGCCTGCTTTTGCGCCCAGCTGTGTGCGGAGAGATAGGTTCACATCAAGCTGCTTGAGACGTAACTCAGTACTCATGTGCGGCACACATGTTGGGAATAAGCATGAAATGATCACAGCTGGAAAACACTCGTGGCATATGCGCGCAAAACCTCCCTTTTGTTGCCATCTCTGGTGCAATCAAACATCTCCATCCTCATTGCTTTGGAGAAGGGGATCACTTGCGTGCGCCCAGGAGAAAGAGCAAGCGATAGATCGCATGCTTGCTGACACATTTCCCTTGTAATCAATCGAGTCGTCTGCTGTCGATACCAGCAGTGGATATATGCGCTGTAGCAGCAACACTAATAATAATAATAATGGTGAAATGATGAATGAAGCCAGAGGAGATCCCCACAAAACTGCAAGTTCAGCGGTTAAAAGCCGAAATACTGTGCTGATGGAGGGTCCACACTGCCCCGCGCTGTAATCCCCCATAAGCAGAAGTATCAAAAGAATATTATAAGAATACGAGGCGTTCGAGGTGGAACTAACCTGTTCAGGAGCGTCCGCAGCGAAGTTTCAGCTTCAGTCTGCCTCTCTTTACTCTCCTTCCCTCCGACTCCCAGCCTCTCCTCTCGCCACTAGTCAAGAGAAGAATGCAGTCGGCGGCGTTAGGGGAGAAACTAAAGTATTCACACACGCACACACACCCTCTCTCTCGCTCTCTCAAACACACACACATTCACATACATTTTCCCCAGAGGCGGAAGTGCAGTTCTTCTGCAGCCCTTTCTGTTTAGCCTCATTTACCCTACAGTTTACAAAAAATAGCGTGGCTAAGTCCACATGGTTCCCATTTGAACATACTAGACTCATCAATATTTCTTTATTCATATTTTAATTATAATAAGATGGGCATCTAGGCTGAAGCTCCTTTAATAGATTTTCTTTTACTCTGCCCCAGTTGGGATGTTGTCTGCAATGTGTTGTGTAGTAAAGAAATACGTATGTTGCTGCTGAACAGTTTCTTTTCAAACATAGCCATGGTTGCACACATTGTGTCTCTATCTGCTCCCAGCATCCTTCCTCCAGAAAAGTCCAGATAGCAACATGCACAAATTATGAAATATAAATATACAAGGGAATCAACAACAAAAGAACTTGCCCAACAACTGGTGGAAAAAAATAACAACTACACGTTTCTCTTGAAGTGTGCTCTCAGTTATTTTGTAATACTATGGTGGCTTTGTTACAAGAAAGCCACCAAAGTCTGAGCACTACACCACTGCACCCCTGTTATGTAATAAAATTCAGAACTTTTCTCACCAAAATTAAGATATTTACACAAGTAAGCAAGAAAAACTTATAGTGTCTCCATCCACAATCTCTAAAATGTATCCTTTTGGGAACACGTGAAACCATCTACCACAGAACACAAAACAATAATGTACACAAGCTATGAACCTATGAAACTGCTATAAAAGCAGTATTCAACAGTTACATGTATGCAAAATTGTTGTACTTTGAGGTCACCTTCAAAGGATGAAGGTACCTTGAAGTGCAACTTGTCTGGGCAGGTCTTGAGGAGGGGAGTGGCTTGTTGGGACACCTTTAAGTTTAAGTTTAGGTTTCCTTGATGTCAGTCTGTGTATGCCTCTCTGTGTGTGCTGTGTGTATAGTGCAGACATTGGTGCCTGTATGCTGTGAATGTTTTTGTCTCCCGTTGGAGTTATAGTAAAGGAGTTAACACAGCAACTGAGTTTTCATTTTTAAAGTCTATTTACTATTCAACTCTGCACAAGAAATTTACAATAGAAACAAAGCATGAAAAGCAGAAATTGGAATTTTTCAAATCAGAAGAACTTGTTTTAAAGTATAGAGAGTGTTTTCCATCCACTTATGCAGTTCAGGGTCTCAGGGGGATGGGGGCTATCCCAGCTGTCACCTCCTGTCCAGGCAGGGGCAGTCCTCAGACAGGTCACCAGTCTATTGCAGGGCCAACAAAGAGAGGCAGATAACCATTTGCACTCACATTCACACTGAAAGCCAATTTATAATTACTAATTAACCTAACCCCAAATGTCTTTTGACTGGGGGAGGAAGCCAGAGTACCTACACAGGCACAGGGAGAACACACAAATAGAGCCAGCTGGTGGACTTGAACCTAGGATGTTCTTTCTGTGAGAGCATAGTACCATCTACCATATCACCATACCGCCCTAAGCTTTCCTATATTTTAAATTTAAGATTAAAGAATTGGTTGTGGACATGAGAAGGACAAAAACACCAGTGACCTCTGTCTCCATCAGGGTCTGCGTGTTGACAGTGGCGGACCACAAAAACCTTGGAGTCCACACTGACAATAAACTGGACTTCATTAAACACACAGATGCCGTCTAAAAGAAGGGCCAGACCCATCTCCATTCTCTCAGACAACTTAGGTCCTTCAATTTATATAGACATGTTTATTTATTTTTTATCTTCATTTTCTGCCTTTCAAATTTATACTTATTTATATATAACTAAGGGTAACACAATGCAATTTCCCCCCTGGGATTAATAAAAGATTCTGATTCTGAAATTTGCCATGTGATTGTGTTACAAAATTGCGTTTAGACATTTCAGGTAAGGAAGAAGAAGGTTTCCAAAGTGTTAATATGATATGGGTCTGAGTAACAAAAGAAAACCAAATTTTTAAAAATCTTACAAGTAACCTTTACATGGCAGCTGTAAGTTTATTTCTTTTAGCAAACTGTCGTCACTTTCCATACTCAGCTGATATAGAGCATTGCTGGAATTCACTTGTGTTTCTAGACACCAAATTATGGTGATAATGCTCTGTGAGGTTGTCATTTAGAGTGACCATTTTCACAATGCACACAGTCATGGGATCTCTGATTGATATAAAAATTGATTAGTGCTGCTTTAATGCTAGGAAAAGATCCTGGCTTCAAACCTTCTAATCACATATTTCCCGCATCTTACTAGTGACTGGTGTAGGTAAAATTCAACCCCACCCAACAAAAAAAGCTAACAAGATGTCAGACCTGACCTCTAGTGGTGTAACTTCTCACCTCGTTGCAGATATGTAGATGTTCTCCCATGATGTAATTTTTTTTCCTTGGACACAGTTGCTACTTTCATTAAATCTTTAATTCCAGAGAACTTTAGTATTGTTGTTTTTCGCGTAGCTGCCAACCATAGTTTGACTGTTAGAGCATAACCACACTGTTATTCATTTGATGTGTATAGGCTGTATGGTTTTTGGACTCTGAAAATAAATGCACAGAAAATAAGAGGTTTGTTTTCATGCCAAAGAACAAGAAAGGGCATTTTAATGGAAGCCTTTACTGGAAAATAAAACTGCATTGTTACAGCTAAATATGATTCATTGTGTTCCTGTTCTGATAAACAATGACTCATTATACCTGGTTTTGGTTAACAGCGGCAGCAAATCTTTTGGGTGGAACACTCTAAGTAAATATTTTTCTACATCTCTAACCACTCATATAGATTTACGAATGTAACAAACAGAAGACATAAGTCAAAGCTGGAAGCCAGCTGGAATCTATCAGTCATGTTGTTTTTCTTTTGACCATGCATGATGTTAAAGAGTTTCTAATCAAAATGTGATGATGGTGTCTACATATATGCAAGCAGCCAACAGGCAGCCAATCCTAGTGGGGCAGGACAGAACATCCTGCATCCATAACTGAGTCATAATTTTTATCTGTCCAGATCTTTTCTGGAGTACACAGAGATTTCATGTTGTTATGTCACAAAATGAGAATATCTTCCTCAAAAGAAAAACAAAACAAACAAAAAATAAATAAAACTGCCTTTGTTTAAAAAGGTAATAAATGAAGGAGTAGCCGAAAGTAAGTTATCTTTCACATAAGAACACAAACATTGCCAAGTTTTTAGATTTTCGTAAATAATCCATCTTTGCAGACATTTATTTGGTGATTAAAAGTAAAAACAAAACAAAAAACAAAAAAAGACAAAAACAAAGTTGGTCTAAAAACACAAGGAAAAATATGATTTATTTGATTAACTAACTGGAATCAATACATTATGGTTAATACACAGTGCATTTAGTATGCACACGATAGCCTATGCACATCCTGCAAACATAGTGTACATTTACACATTATGTATAAGTGAATTCAGCTAATGCACTCAAATGCTCAGAATAAAAAAAATATAGTAAACTACAGTGCTGATCAAAATGGTGAATTCAAAACTTATTAAAACAACCTCTGTTACATACGAAGTCTAATAATCCTATACATACAACTAGTTATGCATATCCATATGCATACACATGAGGTTTATTACTGTATGTGACTGTGTCTCTGTGTTTAAGACAGATGGTAGATCCAGTTATTTGAAGCTCAGTGGATAAAACCTTCCTAGAGAGAATGCCTGTCACTTCTCTATAATATCCCCCATGGTTCCTCTGTAGACTCAAAAATGTGTTGCTGCGATCTCCTGTAAAACAGAGAAGGGGAGTTTGAATATAGAAGAAGAAACAAAGGAATAAGCTCTGTAACATTGTCTTTTATTTATCCCAGTTTTAATTAGATGAATAAAGTTTACTTTAGTTAGTGTAATATAATAGATATAGCAGTAAGTGAACTGGTGATACACTATACAGCAGATGGATTGCATTCTCTTCCTCAAACATCTCTCATCTTCATGTGAATCCATCTCCATGTTAAATAGATTTATACAGTATGAGCTGCTTATGTGATTTTATATGAAAGTATGGATCTTTATCTTGTGCTACCCATGCATGGTACATGTGTGGCTTTTTGCAGAGCTTGGCCAACTGTTCATCAAGCAATCCACTCTAATCAATTACAGTGATGTTAAAAAGAAAGTTTTCACAAGACTCTATGCAGTCCTGTACAAAACTAAGTACACCCTTACTGCTTCCATTGGAATTAAGATGGTAAGGTGATTCTAATCAAATGCACTTGATTAATTACTCAACAGCCAATATGGCCATTTCTATAAAAGTAGAACTTCTGGCAGTGTGCTTATCTGGAGGGTTCAGGTGTGTGTCAACACCATGCCACAGTCTTCCCAAAAGTGGACATCTCAGCAAATCCATCCATTCAGCATTGTACAGTCAGACTGTACAAGGCTCAGAGAAACAGCAAAACATCAAAGAGCTACGTCTCAGGCCTCAGTTGGCATGTTTAATGTTAAAGTTCATAAGAGTACAATTAGAAAAAGACTGAAAAAGTATGGCTTGTTTGGAAGTGTTGCCAGGAAGAAGCTTCTTCTCTCTAAAAAGGGCATGGCAGCACAGCTCAGGTTTGCAAAATTTCATCTGAACCAACTACAAGACTTTCAGAGCAATGGCCTTTGGACAGACGGGACAAAAGTGGAGATGTTTTGTCATAATTCACAGTGCTACATTTTGTGAAAACCAAACACAGTAAATCAGCACAAATACCTCATATCAACTGTCAAACACAGTGGTGGAGGTGTGATGATTTAGGCTTGTTTGGCAGCCACAGTACCCGGTGACCTTGCTGTTATTGAGTTGATCACAAACTCCTCTGTATACCAAAGTATTTTAGAGTCAAATGTGAGGGCATCTGTCTGACAGCTAAAGCTTGGCTGAAGTTAGGTCATGCAAATGAATAATAATCTGAACCACAACGGAATGGCGGAAAAAGAAAAAAGAATCAAGATTTTGCAATGGCCCAGTCAAAGTCCAGACATCAACCTGACTGAAATGCTGTGGTGGGACCTTGAGAGAGCTGTGACATAAATTAATGCCCCTAAGCCTCAACAAACTCAAGCAACTTTGTAAGGAATTGGGAGCCGAAGTTCCTCCACAAAGATGTGAGAGATTGATAAAGTTATCACTGCCAAAGGTGGTTCTACAAGCTATTAGATCCTGGGGTGTACTTAGTTTTTCCACATGACTGCAAAGAGTTCTGTGAAAATGTTCTTTTTCACATGAACACATATACTGGTATCCCAATGTGTTTGTGTGTACTTGAACAGCTGTCTTAGTTGTGATCAGTATGAGCACCACCCCAAAACTATGAGGACATTTTGAAGATGTGAGAAACAACAGGGAAAGCCACTTACTGTAGCATAGCACAGCAAATCAGTGTTTCACACTATGCTAGAGTAAGGTAATAGCTGTAGGATTATAGACAGATGCAATTGTGTGTGTGTGTTTTGTATGAACTCATTAATTCTTCTATGAAAAGACTTTGCTTCTGTAAATTGCATTTTACAGACTGATTAGTCTTTGTTCTCTGTTTTTCAACAACAACAGAAACATTAAGTCATGTAAACAATTATATACTAATCCAGAACAGGCAAAAACAAAAGCACATGCACTGAACAATTTGCAGACATGCATGGAAGCACAGGTGTATAAATGAGATTAGCTCACACACACTGGGCAAGTGTAGGCAGAAAATATTTTGTCTTCAGACAGAGCCTAACAGTGTGTGCAGGGAAAAGCAGTATTTCTGATGTTTAAATGTATATATGAAACTAAAAATGCTGGTGTGGATGAGCAAAACATTTGCACTCAGCAATCTAAAATTGATTAAACATTTTATAAATTTTAAAATACTAAAAATACCATGTTCACCCAACCCCCATCCACCTCAGGGTATGCAATCAATTTGCAGTGCAGGTTATGCTGCTTGGACAGATTACGGATCAATGAACCAATCCAGAAACAACATTTTAATTATTGTCTACAAAGATAAGCTTAATGAATAATTTCCACACCACTGACTGCAAGTGAACTCAATCATTTCCCCACTATATTTCTCAATGAAGTAAGTTAATCAGAAATATGTCTTTTCATTTTATGCATGGACAGCATTCAGTGATACTATTAGTTACAGTAAGTTGGAAAAAGTCACTGAAAGCAAGTGAAAATTTCAAGAATGTCTTGTGAGGTTTTTAATTAATGTAATTAATTTAAGGGGAAACATATAGTTTGGGTCATTTCAAAAGTAACAGACACATACATACATATTTACAAACAAACAAACACAGAAACAACTCATCCTAGTCTTTAAAGCATGCAAGGATGAGCATCTCCTTCTAATTTAATTTGACAGATTTGAGAGTATGTTGCTCTTATCATCTAACTTGTGGGAAGAAACATGGGAACCCCCTTCCCTGCAAAAAACCCATCTACATAGAGGCTGTGTCTGCTCCCAGACCACTTAAAATAAATCCACCAAAAATTGGTAAAAAAAACAAGTTAACCTTAAAAAAAAAGATGATATAACCATTTCAGTGGCACCAAAGAACAAAATGATTAAATGTGGGCTACTGAATATTAGGTCTCTCTCTTCTAAGTCCCTGTTAGTGAATTATTCAATAATTGATCAACACATCGATTTGTTTTGACTCACAGAAAACTGAATGTAGCAGGAAGAATACCTCAGTTTAAATGAATCAACTCCCCTACGTCATACTTGTCAGAATCCTTGAAGCACAGGCCAAGGAGGAGTGGCAGCAATCTTTAACTCTAGCTTACTGATCTACCAGATATCTAGAAAGAGTTATACTTCATTACTTTGGCATTACTTTGGCCTCCAGTGACACTGTGAGGAATCTTGGAGTCATTTTTACCAGGATATGTCCTTTAATGCTCACATTAAACAAATACGTAGGGCTGCCTTAATTCACCTCTGCAACATCGCCAAAATTAGAAACATCCTCTCTCAGAGTGATGCTGAAAACTAGTTCATGCATTTATTACTTCTAGGCAGTTGTAATTCATTATTATCTGGCTGTTCTAAAAGCTCCCAAAAAGCCTTCAGTTGATCCAAAATGCTGCAGCGAGAGTACTGACAGGGACTAGAATGAGAGATCATATTTCCCCTACATTGGCTTCTCTTTATTGGCTCCCTGTTAAATCCAGAATTGAATTTAAAATCTGTCTACTCACTTACAAAGTCTTAAACAGCTGGGCTAGATTTTTAGGCTGCTGGGGGGCTTCTTATATGTTGGGCATTTCTTCTCCATCCACCTCTTTTCACTCCCCATGCATTTATTTACTACTGCTGCAAGTCATTAACTGTTGTCTTCTCTCTCCCATAGTCTGTGTCTATCTTTGCTTTCCTTTCTCTTGTCTCTGTCCCGTCACCCCAACTGGTTGAGGCAGATGGCTGCCCCTCCCTGAGCCTGGTTCGGCCGGAGGTTTCTTCCTGTTAAAAGGGAGGTTTTCCTTCCCACCGTCGCCAAGTGCTTGCTCGTAGGGGATCATCGGCTTGTTGGGGTTTTCCTTATAACACTGGCTTATCTTTACCTTACAGTGTGAAGCGCCTCGAGGCGACTTTTGTTGTGGATTGGCGCTATATAAATAAAACTGAATTGAATTGAATTGAAAAGACGCTATAATAATTGCATCCACTTCCCCACCTGGGCATCTTCTAAAGGGGGTGGTTTTAGTCGTGGCGCCTCTGTCCGCTGAGTCGTCTGTGAAGCAGGATGTGAGCTCTGCGGGTGCCTAACTCATGCATCACTGCAGCTATATATGGTTTCACCCTCGGTGGAAACGGCGGCGATGGGTTGTGGGATAAAAAGATGTGCTCCACGGTGAGTCAGGCTTGCAGGTTTTAAGGAACTCGGTGGTGATGCAACAGCAGAGACTCAGTTTCTATGGTCCGTTGCACAGGTGTTACTGTGGCAACTGGAAGCAGCTCGCCAGCCAGCCAGCCAGCCAGCCGTGCTGCGTCATCTTATTTTCTGCCTTCTTTCTTTTATCCCAGCGTGTTGATCCCTTTCACTCTCTCTCCGTCTGTCCGGCTTTGTAGCTCTCGTGCTATTTGTCAGGCACGCCTTCTCTTCCAGCCATTTTTTTTTGGGGGGCCATACTTTGTATTCTCCTCCTGATCGCACCTGCCTGCTCCTTTTTTCCCCACTTTCTTTTCACGGCGTTCCCATGGGCGCGTTCTCTGCAGTCTGGTTTGAAAGTATGTGCTAACCCCCCGCTGTTTGGATTTCCTCTTGCTGTCTTTGTGTGTGTGTGTGTGTGTGTGTGTGTGTGTGTGTGTGTGTGTGTGTGTGTGTGTGTGTGTGTGTGTGTGTGTGTGTGTGTGTGTGTGTGTGTGTGTGAGTGTGTGTGTGTGTGTGTGTGTGTGTGCGCGTGTAGGTTGATGTGGGAGTAGTTCACTTCACCCCTTTGGTTCAGCCCCAGATCCAGCAGCCCTTTCAGCTCGTGGAGAAAGTCGTCAGGAACATTTTCCAATTCCGTAGGAAGCACTGCCATAAAGGAGTGGAGTAAGTACAAGTCACACAACTCGACGCAGCTTGTAGGGCCTCGATCCTCTCCTTCCCTCTTTTACCTTTTAATCCGTGCCTCATTCCCATCAGTTATTCCCTCTCTGCATTTTTCATTCCTGACAGCGGCGTCTTCGTCTCATCATTAATTAGAGGGGGTTTTAGAATTTTTTTGTATTTCGGACAAGTGACGGCAGAGCTTCCTGAGCGTTCCGGTAGCTTCAGCGCTCCGTTCAAAACCGCCAGCAACAAAGCCGGACGCCCACACGCACGTGCAGGCCGCCCATCGCCCCCGTGCCTGTTGGGGAAGCGTACGTAGGCCCGGATAACAAAAGAGCGCCGGCTGTTTGAAAGAGAGCAGCAATTATGAGTCATTGAGGTGGCACGGGAAGCCGAGGCGGCGTGTGTTTTTATGTAACTGCGGCGTGTCGGTGGCGGCGGCACCAAATTGGGGAGGCGGCACCAGCGCTCGCGCGCCTAAAAAGCATCTGCGCCGCAGAGTGTGTGCCCGTGCCGATTGCTCGCTAACCTGCGGCAGAGGGATCCAGAAGAGTTTTCAGGGCAGGAGACAGAAAAATAAATCACAATTTGCAATTTAAATCGCGGCTGCTCCCGTTCTGCTAGGAAAGTTGGTGCGAGTTTTATGACATCCCACGGCTGTGCGGCGTGGCCACGAGCAGCTCTTTGTGTGATTTCAATTAACTGCGCCGATTTGAAATAACTGCTGAGGGATAATTTCGTTCTGTTTGAACTTTCTGACGCCGTTAATCTTGCATGATCGTGAAGATATCAAAGAGGCGCAAGTGTAGGAATATTTACCATCGCATCATCTCATTCCCCCCCTCCTCCTCCCCCGCAGGAAGCTGTTCCCTGAGGCGTGCCGTGCCGAGCTGACACAGGAGATGATGCAGAGGGCAGACGTGGACCCGGTTCTACGGCCCACGGAACTCACCATACCCCAGATCGGGGCTTTAGCGGACGCCTACGCTCACCTCTGCGCCAGTGAACCCGGGCTCCTCCACTACGAGTTCAGAGAGGAGCTCCGGCTGAAGCACCTTGCCAGAAAAAGTAACAAAGCATCACCTGCGTCTGCGGACACACCGGAGAATCCTCTGCAGCCCCGCTGAGAAAAAGCCCGGGCGGCGGGAGAAGCTCACTAACAGCTTCTGGTTAGCACAGGGAGACAGCAGTCTGCTCTTAGCCTCGACACTTCCACCTGGCGTAAATCATGCATTTTTAAAGCGTTTCCTCCGTACGCCCAAAGCAGTAGGTCATTTGGCGTATGTGAAATCCTGGGACTCGCACACAACCGGCACACAGCTCATAAAGCTCCTGTGTGGCTTTAAAACCATTTCCTTGGATGCGACAGCTACCCGTGTTTTGGGGACTATTAAAAAAAAAAAAGGCAAGCTAGTGAGTTCCCCACAGCAGCTCTTTAAGAGCAAGTATCTCTTTATGTCCCAGTTCTTCCTTCTTATCCATCTCGCATAACACCTTGTCCTGCGGGACCTGAAAGAAACATCAGAGTGTTTTCAGGGCGATTTTAGACGACGAGAACACGGCAGCTCCATATTCAGGCCACTCTTCTCCCTTCCAGTGTGTATCGCTCAGTCGCAGGGGAGACGGAGCTTAAAGGGACAAAGAATCTGTGGATCTGTCAGCTCGAAAAGGAGTCGTCAGACAAAAGGAAGAAGGCTCCAATTAAGATATTTTTTGTTTCTGTTGCGTTTCGTCGGTGAATGTTTGGGTGAGTTTGTGTTGGTGTAACCGGCAAAATGTGCTTTTTTGTTTCATTTAATCAGAAGTATTGATGGATTTTACATTTCAAAAACACAATATGTACAGCATCTAAAAGCAACGCTCAATAAAAGTTTTGTTACAAGTTTAAATAGTCCTCTTTGAACAGGCTGTCACCAGAGCAACATGGCAGCGCCGCTCCCTGCCAGTGTGGCAGATGGTACGCTCGGGCCGACTTGCCAGAATTCGCTCAGTTCTGACGATAGGTGGGCGATAATCGGCGGCCACGGTCAAAAATCTGCATGGCAAACACGCAGGAGTGATGCTGCGGCGGCGGGCGCGCGTCTCAGCCTGCTCGGTATAATAAACATCAGGCGGTCGTTCAGTTATGAGAAGCGTTTGTTTTGGCCGGTGACGGCATGCGGGGGAGGATTGAAGGGTGAGAAATTGCGTCATGCCGAGGAGGAGGATAATTAGGCACTAACAAGATGCAACAGTGCAGTGGTAGAGGCTTTTGTTTTGGCCTGTTTAATACCTCTGAGCTGTGATGTCCACATTTTACCTCCTAAATGAATTTCCCTTTGAACAACAACAAGAGCCAGAAGACGCCAACCGGCTGTCAAATCCACCGGAGCTGGGTGAGGACAGTGTGCATGGCAGTGAGTCATCCTGCGGCTACAGGTGAGTCAAAACTCGGCATCAAATTGGCAGGTGTGGCAGATAGTTCCAGAAAAAAATCTTAGTCAGCGATGTCGTGTTCTACTCTGAGCTGGTCTACACCTACAGAAGCTTTTATGGCCATCCAGGGGCATTAATATGGAGTTGCCCCCCCACCCCTTGCAGCTAGAACAGCTTCCACTCTTCTGGGAAGGCTTTCTACAAGAGCGTGTCTGTGGGAATTTTTGCTTATTCACCCAGAAGGAGAACTTGTTGGACAAGAGGGCCTGGCTCGCCGTCTCCGTTTTAGTTCGTCCCAAAAGTGTTTGATGGGGTTGAGGTCAGGGCTCTGTGTGGGCCGTTCGAGTTCTTCCTCACCAAACTCATCCAACCATGCCTTTATAGGGCTTGCTTTGTGCACTGGGCCACAGTCATGGTGGAACTGAAAAGGGCCTTCCCCACACTGTTCCCACATAGTTGGAAGCATAGAATTGTCTAAAATGTCCTGGTAAGATGAACCATTAATGGGTTTCCCTCACTGGAACTAAGGGGCCAAGGGCAGCTGCAGAAAAAGTAGCCCATTGCATTATCCCTCCTCCACCAAACCGATGTTCTCCTGGCATTCCCCAACCCTGTCCGACTGCCAAAGAAAGATTTGATTTGATAGATTTGTCACTCCACAGAACATGGTTCCACTGCTCCAGAGTCCAGTGCCTGCGTGCTTCACAACACTCCATCTGACACTGGGCATTGTGCTTGGTGATCTAAGGCTTAAATGCATGCTGCTTGGCCATGGAAACCCACACATGAAGCTCCCAGCACACAGTTTTTGTGCTGATGTTAATGCCAGAGTAGGTTTGAAACTCTACATTTATTGAGTCAGGCACAGAGGCACTAATCATGGCAGCACAGGAACAAGCTTTGAGCACCAGATCGATAGAGGCTGGGGTCTACCACACCAGGCAAGACCCCAGGTGCAGACTGTGCAGAGATGCCCCAGAGACAATCAGCAGATAACAGCAGGGTGCAAGATGCTAGTGGGCAGAGCATACATGGAACACCACAAGCTGGCATGTGTACAGGAACATCTGTGCCAAGTATGGCCTGGAAGTCCCAAGGTCAAAATGGGATACAC
>VUQH01087384.1:0-17858 GCA_015106775.1 Etroplus canarensis
TACACACATCCTCACACACACATCACACGCACACACACACACACGCACACACGCACACACGCACACACACACACACACACACACACACACACACACACACACACACACACACACACACGAGAAACCATGAGGGAAGTGGTCAAATGCCTTCTCCAAGTCCACAAAACACATGTAGAATTGTTGGGCAAAAAAAAATCCTAGATCTACTTTGTGATCCAGATTACCTCCAAAATGCAATGGTTTACGCCTTATACCACACCCCACCCCTAAAAACATTTCATTAAAATTGGTTCAGATGTTTTTAGGTTATATTGCAGACAGAGAAGCAGAGCGATATCTGTCGTGGTCCCCTCCCTTCAGGTCTGGATCTGCCCTTTTTCCTTCTTTTTCCCTCCCTTCTCTCTGTCCTACTCTATTTTGGTTGTTGGGTATTAATCACTATGCTCTAGCTCCAGGTGTGGGTGTGTCTGGACAGAGTGGAGGTTACACACCTGATGCTGCATTGCTCATCACCTCTGCTTTTAAGCCCCGCAGTCTCCATCATACTCTGCCTGAGCGTAGCTACTCTATACACAGTAAGCCAGTTCTCATTCAGTCAGACATTTTTGGAATCCTTGCCTTTTGCTCTTGTTCACATCTTGGAAATCTCGTCCAGTGTCTCTGCTCACACACCCTGTCTCCGTGTATCCTAGGATCGCCGGCTCCACACCTGGAATAGCCTTGGAACCTGCCTGATCCACTCTTAGCCACTTGGAAAAGCCTGTTCTGGAAAATTTCCTGGACACCTTCTCATACTTGTAAACCTCTGACCTAACTCTCCAGCAACTCAACAATCAATAAAACCTGCTAAACCTTTTACCTCTGTGTCTTGTCTGCTCTTTGGGTCACCTCAGAACCTGATGATATCTATGTGTACCAAAGCCAGATTGTATTATTACCTCTGCCAAGGAGGTTATGTTTTAACTGACATTCCTTTATCTGTCTCTCTGTCTGTTTCTGTGTGCAATATACCTCAGAAAGTTACAAATGGATTTTAATGAAAATTTTTTTAGTTATTGTGTGGTTTAAACCACAAATCATTCAATTTTGGAGATGAGCCCAATCAGAATCTGGTTCAAAGCTTTTTTTAAATGATTTGTTTCTCTATGTGTAGTATAACTAAAAAGGTTTTGAGCATTTTCATTATTTTTATAAACTTTTTGAAGGGTGGCATGGCCATATGGTGGTTAGCAACAGTTGCCTCACCACAAGAAGATCCTGGGTTTAAATCCACTGGCCGGGCTGGGCCCTCTTTTGTGTGGCATATGCATTTTCTTCCTGTGCCTTTACGGGTTTTCTCGGGGTACTCCAGCTTCCTCCCACAGTCTAAAGGCATGCAGGGTTAAGTTAATCGGCCATTCTAAATTGCCTGTAGGGGTAAATGGTAGCTCTCTCTTTTAGTCCTGCAATAGACTGGCAACCATGTCCAGGGTTTACCCAGCCTCTCACCCTATGGCAGCTGGTATAGGCTCCAGCCCTCCTGTGACCCTGAATTGGATTTGTGGAAAAAAAATGGATGCATGGGTGTAGAATAAGGTACAAGACATGAAATTTTGGCGGTGATCCAGACCCAGGATTTTTTAATCATGTTTTTCCATTGGGGAAAAAAGAACAAATTTGGTTCCAGTGCCATAAATATTTGATACAATGTTTGCCTAAAAATGACAGTACAACATCTCCACATGTTCTTCCATACTGAAATCTGCTCAGGACATAAGTAGCATTCTGGATCAGAATGTTGAAATACATAGGGTTCATGAGAAATTAATTAGTTTGACTTTGCAAATAATGCTACAGACATGCAACTGACATCAGGTTGTAGTTGAAAGTCTGCTGCTTCAGCAGCATGTCAACTAATTTTGCATATCTTAATTAGTTATGGGGCTAGATCTGGAAGAAAACCACAACTGCTGAAGATTTGTTTTTGTTGAACAACTTTCAAACTAACAATGATTTTGATGTGATTCCAAATGCTAGCGGTCAGTCAATCAAATTATGAGGGTAAAATGGTTATGGTACTGTTGTTTTCAGGTGCACTGTATAATGGTGGGGCTCTATGGCTTTGATGGAGATTTGTGCTCTCTAAGTGAGTGCTTACTTATAATTTTATAATGTCACAATGTCATAAGAGTCCTTATGTCACTTAACTAAACACTGTGCTCACAAAGCCACCTATTGCTGTGAGTTTGATATTCTGATCTGTCATGGCCCCTGCCTCCTGGTCTGGTCTGCCAGATGTGTGTGTGTGTGTGTGTGTATTCTGTCGGCTCCCTCTCCCTCAGCTGTGGGAGTGGCAGAGCTGAATGCGTGCTGTATGCGCAGTTGGTGGCCATCAGCTCGCACACCTGGTTTGCATCTGTCCTCACCTGGCTGAGAATATAAGCCAGGCTCTGACTACCCCTCGACGCCAGACCGTCGTCAGCGCTTAGACGAGTGTTTCGTCCTTCCTGGGCTCTGGATGAGCTATCTTTTGGACTGCCTGATCTTTGCACAGTCTGACTTTATTTCTAATAAAAGACTGTTAACTTTTATTCCCTGCGTCCTGCGCTTGAGTCCAGCACCCGCACTACTATCACACTATCAGACTATTTTAGCTGCGTGTTTGGAGTGAGTTTCTGTCAGAGTGTCTGATTTTGGCTAATGCAAGTAAGAGAAAATGTTCATTAAATGTCATCACCTCGAGAGAAAACAAACAAAAACACAGTTATCTTCAGCAACAGTTTATGCAGCTAGCTTGTTAATTACCTGCTAATATAAATGAAGTTGGTTGCTCACCAGACCTGGCTAACATTTGCTCCTAGGCAGCCCCAGCATATGTACCAACATGCTGCACGCCTCCACTGGCACAAAGTGATTCCACGTAGTATCTCGCATTGACCGACTACATATTTCAGAAAGTTTGGTCTGTATTTCAGTAAAAACGCTTACAGGGACGACACTGAGCCACTCTCTCTACACATTTGAAAACATGCAAATTCACTACTTGAGAAGAATTGATTCAAGAATTAAATGATACTCACCTTCTCTTTGAAGCGTTACTGTAATTGTTTTCAGTATTATTTAGTATTTTAACTGGTCAGCATGGAGGTCCTCTGACATGCAGTCCTGATCGACTGTTTGAGGGCATTTTAAATAAGTAGGGCACTTGAAATCCTGAATTCAAGGTGAACAAAAATTATGTTGTCATCCTACATTAATTCAGTTACCACAACTCAAATTTCTTTTAAGTCAATTAATACATAAATTCGAGTTTGAATGACACAGAATATGAAGGTTATGTAAATACGGGCATTATTGAGTCAACACACCCCATCAAAGTAAAGTTTATAACTCAAAATGCTTATCAGAATCAATAGATTTGCTTTTTTATGTTGGAATCACGTATTTAGGTAAGTAGCGGTGAAAGACTCCATGAGATATTAAGATGCAGGCCTGTTTGACTAACTCGTGCTGCCTGCCTCTAAAAGAATGTTGCAATCTGCAGACTCACCAATGAAATGAGAGAGTTCAGAGGAAGACGGCCTAAAAAGGAGATTTTTTTAATGTTTCTTCACATGAAGAGGCTTGTCTGAATCACACTGTGGTGAGTGTGACATATGATCATTTCAAAAGTTTTTACATTTTCAGCACATCAGTTTATAAAGAAAAACAGGCAATTTTCTGTCACAATTTTGATTTGTATACAAATTTTAAACTGAAACTATCCTTAATAAGCTTCCTTTTAGCAATTTAAAGTATTAAGCAAAAATTTAATTTATCTGAGTAATATCAACTTTTCAGCAAAGAATTTAATTTAACATTTGTCAAGGAGAAAGGAGAAGTGAAATTAGAAAGAAACTTTATTTGGTTATTTATTTTAATAATTGTTCATGATTAAAACGATTTCATTTGGTTGCCCAGAACCTAATAAACTATCCAATCTGTGTTGCTATTGTAAAGAGTAATTGAATGACTTGATCAGACTAGTAGGTCTTGCTGTTGCAGTTACAACTCCTCCTACATAAGAGTTTCTCTAAAGGACTGACTTAGCTTTGAGCAGTCACATTATGATTTCAGCATTTTGGTTTCAACATCCCCCTCTCTGATACTTTCAGAACCAGTAATTCTTCACTCAGCTGTAAAAACTCCACATTTTCAAATATATTCCATGGGAGTAACACAATGGAGTGGATACCTAGTGCTACGTTATTCATTTCAGGTAATAAAAGTTTGTGCCTTCTGATTTATTCTTTATTTGTTTAACTGAAAGCACTTTGGTCAACACTGATTGGGTTTTAATGTGTTACATAAATATGCTCACTTGAGGTGAACTGGATATTCATGCTCACAATGAAAACATGTCTTGCATTTTGTCTAATTATTATGTTGTTCTTACTAAATATACACAGAACAGTATTTTTTTAATCATTTTTTACTTGAACAAATACTGCTTGTAGTATTAAAGACCAGCAGAGGTTACAGAATAATCGATGGAACTGATTCATTTAGAAATACTTTTGTGATGGTCATTTCCTTTGGTGAGTTTCATCCACTGAAAACACAAACTGTCTACTTAAATGTGTGACTAGCTCAGTGAGCTCCTGACTGGGTAAAAGCTTCATTAGTGAAATATTTATTGGTTGTTTAATTGAAAAAAATGCAGTGAGTGAAGTATTTCTTAGTCATACATATCTAAAGTAATTCTTTATCATTAACAAATTAACACATAAACTATAAAACTGGATTTAATTAGCATGCAACTATGATATCATGTGATCATACACACACACACACACACACACACACACACACACACACAAACATACATACAGTATATAAGTATATATCTTTTCAGTTTTTTCTTCGGTATTCTTCAATAAAAATTGTGATCCCATGCACATTCACAACTGTCTAAAAACACAAAATAAATATCAATAACATCCATTAAAAAGTGAATAAATGAAGAGAAATCTGTGACAGAGTCTTTTCTTTAATTCTTGTTGAAGCCATAAAGGTCACAGTAGTCCTACTCAAGTTGTGGCCACAAAAAAGAACAGCTTAAATTAAAAAACGTCATATGTTGCCCAAATAAGGAAGCATTATTTGTGCTACAAAAAAGCAGGGCATTTTCAGTGCAGGTTTGTATAGAAGAAAGACTTAGCAATATACTTAATATAAAACCTAAATACCTTGTTTTCACCCTCTTTAAATAATCACACACTGCTGATTTTAATTTCTTTTTCAGGGATGAATATTGCTGATATCAATCCTACTTCTCTTTACTTTTTTCTTTCTCACTGTGTGTGGCATAATTTGACACCTGACAGGCAACTCAAGAGGACAGGAGATGTGTGCATGCAAGTGGTGTTTTCTATCCACTTGAATTTCGATTTTCATACCGAGAATACCCTGAAACTGATATATAACTACAACTTTTTAAAAGGCAACAGCTTTTCATTTAAGCTTTTCTGAGTATTTTGCTTTTTACCGATGAAGTAAAATAATCAAAGGCAGAAAAATTACTTAAAATTGATACCATTAGTATGTTTATCCAAGTTAATAATTGCTGCAGTCCACATTTTTCACTTTGGTACTCTCTAGTGGTATTAAAGACACTGTGGCAGACCTCAGTTCAGACTGCTATAGTGAATAAATTAAAGTAACACATGTACACACACTGCCCACACTTTCTTTTGTTTGATTATAAATAGATGTACTATAATCACACTCTCATTCCATATGGTGGCTTTAAATATGATTAATGATGCTGTTCTTTTTTCTTTAATTCTCAGTCTTAAATGCTGCACTTTGTTTCAATATTGATCCTGTGGCCTGGAAGAATTTCACAAGCTCTGCTGATGGTTTTGGCTACCAGGTGGTGCAAAGACAGTCAGAGTAAGTCAGAGCATGAATTGTTATATAAAATTCAGGTTTATAACTATCTGCTGTTAAAGATTCCTGCTATTTATTTTGAATTTTTCCAACAAACATCTGGCCTACAATAATAAATATACAAACACATACTACGGTGTTACAGAAAACATGGAGTTTATTTAACCGCACTTTGATCATCAGACCTAAAGCTTTGTCTGGTTTGATTTTCACAGTGTGCTGGTCAGTGCCCCACTTGAACAGTATTCAGGAAATAGAAGCGGGAAAATATATCACTGTCCCACCTCTAGTGTAAACTGCCGAGATATAACATTTGAAGGTAGGAAACCATTCATTTCTAAATGTCTTAACAGGATAACCTGAAACTTTGACAATGTGTACTTTGGAGATTATCAGATCTTGGGACCTGAACTTGATCAGATCAAATGATAGAGTAGATTTCTAAAGCACACACTGAGATGTGTTTTTCTGTATGTTTAAATGTAATTCACTAAAAAAAAAAAAAAAAATCAGAAAACTTACCCTTCAGCCTTCAAAATATGTATTAACTAATTTGCCAATTGATGAAGGAAAACAAACAATAATAGCTTAAATAAGACTGTACTTTTTGCTACAAGTTCTTAAATTTTTTTGAAGTTTTAAGGTGCAGTGATTCTAAAATTGGATTCTGTTTTGAAATCATTCCTGTTGAAATTATACTATGTAAAGTGGTGTAAGAACTGCCTGGTGTATGTAAGTTTAAGATAATTATCAGCCTGAAGGGGTAATGCTCCTAATAGTTATCATTTCAAATATGGAAGTGTTTTACTTGTGGTGATTTGCTGTCACCATTTAAACTTGTTTTCTAGTGATCATGAAGTGTCTTTTATGAGGTTTTTTTCACACGCATTGAATGTTTTCAATACAGCACCAGATTTTGCAGTCAATATGTCCCTTGGTTTGACAATGAAAAGTGATCCGGCTACACAAAACACTGTGGTGAGTTAGTGAACTGCAGACATTAACAGTGCATTGTTAAAATCAGTGAGGATCGAAACCCTCTTCACTCTTTGTGTCAAAATGTCTTGTTGATGTTTAAAAATAAATTGTGTAAGGAACAGGGAAATAATCAGACAAATGTATTAATCAGAACTTGACCTTTTCTCTTTTCAGGCATGTGGTCCAACTATTCCAAAGGACTGCCAAAGTATCACCATGTACAGTGGTGTCTGCTTTCAGATAGACAGATCCAATAGGTTTGGACCTCCCATACCTTCTACTATTAAAGGTAACCACATATCGAGTTGATGAAAACATGCCTGCAATCATGGTAGAGTCTGATTATATATTTCATCTCACACACACACACACACACACACACACACACATACACACACACACACACAAATAACTTTGACAGATAAGAGTACTGATGGCAGATGCATGACACTGTAACGTTATGTCCAATTCACTTGGTAGCATGGTGGATCAGTGGTTAGCACTGTTGCCTCACAGCAGTAGGGTCCTGGGTTGAAACTCAGATAGGGTCCATCTGTGTTGATTTTGCATGTTGTCCCTTTGCTTGTGCAAGTTTTCTCCAGGAGCTTTTGCTGCCTGTCAGCCCAGGACACTTTTGAAAAACAGATTCTTAATCTCAAGAATTCACATCCTCGTTAAACAAAACTTAAAAAAACATAGCTCTGGCAGCGCCCTATATACTGCTGAAACTGTGGTGTTGGGGTTAGAAGTAACCATACATTTACTGTTTCTGTTTATTGTTTCTCAACATGCCTTCAAAAACGTATAATCTTCATAGTGTGTTAAATGTTTGTAAAATTGTTTTATGTCTCATTATTAAAATGTCATGTAAAATTGCACTAATGGCATTTTTACGACCCTGTCTATCAAATTTATAGTTAATAAGAAAGTCTGGCCATTTTATTGCATCTGCGTTCTGAAAGATGCTGAGGACAAAAACTGTGGCTTAATAAGGTTCTGATAATCCCATTAGGAAATCAGTCTCCTATGATCTATAATCATTACAGTGTGTGCATTGTGAGTTTTCCTAATATTCATGTCAGCATAAGAATCAAAATCAGTATACTTTATTAATTCCTGGGGGAAACTGCATTTTGCTACAGATCCACAGTTATATATAAATGAATCTAAATTTGAAAGGCAGTAAATATAAATTTGAGAGGTAAGAAATATGATAAAAATAAACAAACCTGTCTGTATGAATTGCCATTTGTAACATAAATAACTCTAAATAACTAAAATTAAATACTGTACAATATGTAGTATGCACAATATAAATACATAAAGAAAATTGTCAAGTGGTCATAGGGTCTGTGGTGTGAAGGCGGAAGAGAAGAGGAGAGAAGGATCCCATGCGGGGCTCAGGTGTTATTGACACACAGTGTTGCAGACACACATACTGTGGTCCGTCAGTCAGGTTGTCAACAATCCAGGTCACAAGGGAAGCATCCACCTGCGTCGCTGTCAGTTTCTCAACCAGTAAAGCCAGCTTTATATTGTTGAATGCCTTACAAGTGAAAGGTCCCTGATTCGATTCGTGGTGGGGACACAAGCTCCTCTCACCATGGAGGGTTCCATCAGGACGGGCATCCAGTGTAAAACCTCTGACAAATTACCAATGCGGATTAATCCGCTGTGGCGACCCCTTGGTGGAGAATACAAGGCAGCAGCTGAAGGTACACACATCATCTGGAACGTCCACTGGTCTCGTAGAACTGTTGGTTTTAAGCCAACAGTTGCTCTGGTTAATCAACAAATGGGGGCATAGCGATGGCGATTCACTGTGGTCCACTTTCTGAAGAAAAAACAGTAATCCAGCAGTGACAAGGACAGCAAAAATTTTCTCAATCAACATGCAACTTGAACATTTAAAAAAAGAGAAGAGGAAATACAGAGAACAAACAATTCTGAGATGAGGTCGAGGATGAAGACCCGCTGATTCCACTGTCAAAGGGCAAAAACTTTGTGAACCGACGTTGTCAAGAAGGCAATTTAAATCTTTAATAAAGTAGACTAAAGGGTTACAGAAAGCACAGAAAGAAAACTGCAACAGGCTGCACGCAAGTTCATGCACATGCACAAATCTGCAGATTTAGTCAGAAATAATGGGTCAAACAGAAAAGCACATTTCTTAATATGCAATCAGTAGACTCGATCGAAGCCACATATTATTCAATGACCTAAATAGTAAATTGAGGGACAAAACAAAAACACATAGCTTGGAAGTGTGTACAATACTGAACAAGACTGTCGCAGACAGTTCACCATAAGCTTGGATGCCTGTGCAGCTCAAACTGTAATACCCCTACATAACCAGCAGGAGAATCAAAGCTACACTTTGACAGCAGATAAAATCATTCCCACAGCGAAGTATGTGGAAGCAAGGAAGGATGAGCTAATCTGATCTGCATTTCAGTAACCTCTCTTTTCTGAACACTGAAACAAATACAGTAGAGCATACATACAAGCAAAGTATGCTGATGAAGTTTTAATTAAGAAGGATAAATAGTGGAGATAATATTTCTTCACTGGGCCACAACCATGACCAACCAAACACATATTTAATACAGTATGACGAAAGGACCAAATTACAACTACATGTTAAACAGGTGCTTTTATTAATGCATAAAAATGTATGAATTTTGAATGACTCTGAGATTAAGAAGTTTTGTGTTTTGTATGTGGTCTTGGGCCAAAATATCCTGCTGTTGAATGAAACAGGATTACTTGAGATCAGGGGTGTGCCCAAAATAATAATAATGAGAAAAAAATATCTATGTAGAGGAGCACAATATTTAACAATTTTTTACTAAAAATAGTATATCACAGCAAAAATAAAGACATAACTAAATCTTAGTGTGAGTATTCGTGCAGAATACTGAGGAATTTTGTTCTCAGAAGGGCATTTATTAGAAGTAAATGTAAATATTTATAAAAGAATAATTGTCTTTGTTCTAGAACACATCTATAAGCACTTTTGGATCAAAGTAATCTCTTGATCATCTTGCTTCTCTTTTCAAATCATTATATAAACAAAACACTTGATTACTAAATGTAAGCTGATATTTAATAATTACTGTAATTTCTGATCCATCTCTTTGACAGAATGCCAAAAGCAAGCAGACATTGCCTTTCTGTTGGATGGTTCAGGCAGTGTAAATGATGCAGATTTTCAAAAAATGAAGAAATTTGTCACAGATTTGGTCCATTCATTGCGCTCAAATGATACACAGGTGAGGAACTATACTTCTATTCTCAGTTAAATAATAGCATAGACATTAAATAGTTACATAATTTTGAATAATATTGCCCATGATTCATACTTTGTCCTTCTCTTTTTCAGTTTTCAGTTTCCCAGTTCTCTTATTCAGTGGAGGTCCATTATTACTTTAATAATTTTTTCTCATCTGGATCATGGGAGACTAACATCAATGGAATAAATCAAATGAGGAGTACAACATACACAGCAAAAGCTATCCAACATGTTGTGTCAGTGCTGCTAAGATTTTGCATATCATCATTAGTGTGTGGACTACAGATATTTTTAGTAATGAAATTGATCACAGAAAGCACTGTATGAACTTTCTGTTTGATTGATGTAACTCCTTTCAAAAGAGTCCAGTGTTTGTGAATGTGTGTTTTGAATTATACTCTTTTACACATATAATAAGACAAACTGAAGGTCTAGACATAAACACTGGTGGAGCTGAATTTTAAAAAAGAAACAAATTGTCTGAAGTTAATTAAAAAGAATTTACAAAAGACTTCCTGTAATATTCTGCAATCATATCATTCAACCTAAAAGACTGCAAGATGGACACTAAAATATGTATTGAAATTGTATTTTTTTTAATTTGACAGCCAAAATGTTTTTGTACCAGAAAGAGGATCCAGATCAAATGCAAAAAAGGTCTTGATAGTCATTACTGATGGACAATCTCATGACTCACGTCAACTCCCAGAGGCAGCAAGGCAAGCTGATAGAAAAAACATTGTTCGATTTGCTATTGGGGTAAGTACGTAGTGGTAGTAAGCAGTGGTTTTTAAACTTGTACTTATCGTGAATTTTACATGATGTGATTTAAATAATAAAATATTCAGTCCTGTCACTGACTCTGTACAGTTTAAACAGATTTTCTCATATATTTCACTACCACTGATGGGAAACTTGACTGTTTGGGTAATAAAAATAATGACCTGTAAAAGTCTTTTACAGTATCAGATAACTGTTGCCATGCATTTACGTGTCTGTTTCCATAAGGCATGTCAGTCAGTTTGGTAGTAATTTGTCTTAATAATACTCCTATTTGTATTTAAATATACATAAAAATAAAGGAAATAGACATAATCCCTAAGTTTAAGGATTGTGTTTTAAACAAATCCACACAGCGCAACACCTCAAATATATATATATGTGTGTGTGTGTGTGTGTGTTTTAAATCTAAAAACCCACTAGGTTGGAGATGCATTTACTACAACTGAAGCAAAACAGGAACTGGACACCATTGCATCTTCTCCCTCAGCCAAACATGTGTTCAGGGTGGAGAACTTTGATGCACTTGAAATAATAAGGCAGAACTTGCAGGACAAAATTTTCTCTATTGAAGGTACAAATATAAACTTCGTCTTTCATTTGTCTTAAAACTGTATTACTGTAAATGTTCTTTTACTAAAAATTCAATCAGTAGTTATTTTTTTTATTATTACAGTCTCATTTGAAGCTGAACTTCTTGTCAGTATAAATTTGTGACATAATTAATACTGTTTTAATAAAGAGCAAATATTAAATTGGAATTTCTACATCATGCTGTAATGAAAGTTTGAACTTGCAAATTGAAATCTGTTGTAGTGACTTTTTTATTGTTACAGGATCTCAGAGCAGTGGAGAGTCACTGAAAATGGAAATGTCTCAGGAGGGATTCAGTGTAGTTCATGTGGATGGGGTAATTACAACCAACCAAAACTCACCAGACAATCGATTCATAGAAAGATGCATACATCCTTAAACCAAACTTTATGATCTTAAAACAACCAGAGAAATACAATCCAGATTTTAAATGTACAATAAATTCAGCAATTTAAAAAAAAGAAGATTTACTTTATTTTTCTTTACATTTCTTTTTACACTGTAGGGAATTCAAATGGCTATTGTTGGGGCCAACCAGTGGAGGGGAGGCTACACTGAATACACAACAGCAGACCAGAAGGTGAAAACATATGAGGATGTATCTTTGGAGCCTGACAGTTATCTTGGTAAGAATATTACAGTTATAACAAACTAAAACACATGATCATGTATATACACAGCTTTGCTGCAATTCTTTCATCAAAAATTGCTGATCAGTTTTGAACAGGGCAAAGGAAAAATAAGGAGACAAAATTAGATAGAAAAAGGTGATATTTAAATATCATTGCTGACTTTTTGTGTCTTTTAAGTAATACATAAAACACCATGAACAACTGAAAGTTTTAAAAAAGAAATTCTTCTCAAAAACTTGAAAACTGAAAGGACTTAACATATATAAAAAGCAAGAAAAAAAACACACCATTCACCAAAGTTACATCAAAAGTTACCGTAAAGTATTTCTGTTCATCCTTTATGATTCAGCATGTGGTAATTACAATGGTTTTACATACATATTGAAAGAAAAACAATTTAAAGGCTTAGTATGGTCTCCAGACTTCTGAAACACACAGCATACGAATGATTCAGAATAACAATGGTAACACTGTGTCATTTTCAGCTTTTTTCATCTGCAGAGATCATAATGATAGGTTTACAATGTGTCTACAGTATATTACCTAAACCTTTGAATATTTTAACTAATCACTGTCTGCTTCTGTTAAATTCTAGGTTACTCCATGGCAATTGCTCAAGCTCAACGTGGCTCACTGACAATAGTTGGTGCTCCAAGATATAAACACAGAGGAGTTGTTATCATTGTTGAAAAAGAGGGAGAAAGCTTTAGAAACCAGACGATCCAGCCCTTTTTATTGCAGGTACTTGTTTACCACTAGACAATCCTGAAACACAAAATGAATCACAGTAAAATTATTTTCTCAAATAAAATCACTTCCTGTTTTCCTTTTTGTGATTAATTTTATTGATAATTTGTTGTTTACACAGTATCAGACTGGAGAATATTTTGGGGCAGAGGTGTGTACCATGGACATTAATACTGATAACATTACTGATCTGATATTAATATCTGCTCCAATGTACACAGAAGCTGACAGAGAGGGAAGAGTTTATGTTTGCGGATTAACTGGTTTGGTAAATGACTGTTTTAATATTGTCGTTAATTCATTGCAATTTGTCTGCTTTTTAATGACCATGAAATATTCAATCTTCTCCTTTCAGATTGTTGACTGTCATTTCAATGAGCCGTTAATGCTAAGAGGGGCAGCAGCTAACAAAGGAAGGTTTGGCTCATCACTTGCTGTCCTGCCTGATCTAAACACAGATGGATTCAGGGATCTGGCAGTTGGAGCACCTTTGGAGAATGATGGTGAAGGAAGTATCTACATATTCCACGGTGAAGGAAGAGAAGGAATCAATCCTATTTACTCACAGGTATACAACATCAGTGTACTTGCAAATATGACTAAATATAGCTCTCATGCTAAGTTCGTATCTATGCATTTACACAGAGAATTGCTGGCTCTGAGGTCCAGTCAGGACTGAAGTTCTTTGGCATGTCCATCAGTCAATCGTCTTTTGACCAGAGTGGTGATAGACTGCCTGACTTAGCAGTGGGTTCAAAGGGCAAAGTTGTTGTTCTGAGGTAAGTCGAAGATAGAACAGTCATCAGTTTTTGTTGTTTATGGTAATTCTACCATTGTTGCTCATTTGCAACTTTAATTTATACATCACATGCACTATGAGTCAAATATGTGGATCACTTTGAAAGGTCACCACTTCCAAAAAATCAATAAGATTTATGTAACTGAACATTAAATTGATCATAAAATATGTCAACTAACAATAGCCAATGGAATAATTTTTAATAGATTAATAATTTTTATTTGAATACCTATGTAGGTGTACAGCCCAAAATCACATTATATTACTGAAAGTTTATCATGTTATAAGGCTCACTGATTATTAGAATTTTTCCCACAGGTGAAAAATGTTTTGCTGATTAAAGATGCATTAAATGTGGCCTTGTAAATTCCTGGATTGTAAGCATCTATGGGTTTGAAGTCTCAAAATGTACAAAAAATAACAACAACCAACAGTAGTCGTGTTTCTCATAGAAGTTGATATGTTGTCACACCATTTGTGGTCAAAATGTTCTTCTCTCAAAAAAGGATTTCTGAATGACCCAGATTGAGTGGTAGTGGTTTATAAAATGTGCAATGTGAGCTGAGCAAAGGAACGTTTAGACTATTGAGAATTCTTATTACCAATTCAGGGCAAAACACCAACAATAGAAACCAGCTGCCAGTTTAGTATTATTTAAGATGCCAAAGGTCATTCACATATATTTTATTACTATGTTCATTTTCAGATCAAGACCCATTGTCATGGTAGAAGCTGAGGTTTCTTTCAGCCCAAGGCAAATCCCTACTCAGAATGTAGACTGCTTAAAACCATTGACGAGCACAGCTCAAATCTGCTTTACCATGAGAGGAGTATCTACATTACAAACAGGTTCATGATTCTCTTCACTTTTTCTAATCTACAAAGACTCTGCCCACCAGTTTACATTTCATGAATTTATATAAATTTTAAGATTTAAATCAAACTCTGATGTATTCCAGCTCAAGCAAAGATTAATTACACTCTGACACTGGATGCCACTCGCAGGCCTCCAAACAACAGAGCTTTCATCAGTGGGAAACAACGAGAGAAGTCTGGATCAGTTAATATTGACTTGAATACACCGAGCTGTTCAACTGTCAGCTTTCTTATTGAGGTAAAAACTAACATCAGTAAATCCTACTATATCCAGCAGAGGGTCAGTTCACTAAACAAATCATTTTGATTCTCATTTTATTTTTTTAATAAGTCATCCAACACTGAATTCAAATCTAACACTTACCTCATCTTGCAGGCCTGTCCAGAAGATGCTCTCAGTGAACTTTCCAATGAGCTCAAATTCACGTTTGATGGTTTGCCCTCTGACACAAATCTCAGACCAAGTCTCGCCCAGCAGGCTCAAATGACAACCATTCATCCTGTGAGTAACCTTTAAAGACGCCTCAATAACTAGACAGCAAGGTTTATTCTTTATGAAATTAAGAAATCTTTAGTTTTGCCCTTACCTTTTCTGAATTAATTTTATTACTGTGACATATTTGACAATTTTACATGCTACTAATTGGAGAGCTTTGTAGCTCAATGAATTGAGTCAATCCTATACAAAACTCTGGGAAAATACTGGAAGTAAATGACTCACCATTACTGCAGAGGTGTCTCCCTCCAATAAATGCAAGCTCAACTGTCAAGTTTTTTACTTTCACCTTTACTTCATGTGTAACTCTACTTTTTACTCTGGGAAGAACATCTGCACTTCTCAGCTTCCTCAACAGGTGTGAAAATCTTTAACAGAAATATATTGTCAGGTTTTGCTGTGGTGTGGGCCCAAAAGTGGACAGACTCAGATGTAAAAGGTTAAGATGGTCAAAATCACAGAATGTTTGAGTTATACAGAACATAATCTCTTAGTGGAATGTGCAAGGCAGAGGTGGGCAAGGGGAATATCCTCAGAAAAGATCCAGAGTTCCAGAATGTCATTGGTCCAAAATGAGAATGAGAGTGGATCAGGCAGATAGTCCTCAAGGTGCTCTGGGTGGACGACTTGGCAGGCCTACAAATAACAAAGCAGAGAGAACTTGGTAAGAGACGGCAAACATAGCTTGAGAAGAACAAGAGTGATAAGGTGGCCAGGCTTACTACATGTAGGACAACTAAATGTTCCAGCAGAGTGTGGAAGGGACAGTTTGGCTTAAATATTCCACTGATGAGAGATCAGGAACAGGTGTGCAGCCACACTCCACCCCTGAAATGCCCACACCTGAGGACTAAACAGATGGAGTGAACAAACCCAACCCACCCCAGATACAGAAGGATTTTGTTCCAAGTAACAACAGCACAGAAGGTCTTGGTTAGCATTAGTCAATCTCACAGTGATAAGTATGCAGCTGCCTGGCTTTAAGCACGTAACATCAGCTAAAACTTTAAGCAGACAATCAGGGACTTATGCTATAAATCTACACCACAGATATGTCATTACTACAAATCTTTCTAAAATCCCACACTGTGAATTTAATTGTAATTTGGCATGCCACTTGCTAGAAACTAACTATGGATCTGCATGAGGTGTCTATGCAGCCCACAACAACTGTAACTGGCCAATTTGGTACCATCATTTCATCACTTACATTTCAGGCTACTGCTTTTTCTCCCAAGATTTTTAAAATCAACTGGAAGACAATGGATCAACTTAAAAAGAAAAATCCTACCACCGGTTAGTGTTTCAGCAGCAAATTGCAGAGCAACACAGGAACACCAGGCCAAGTATAAATGCTATGTCATGGTTCTGTATAGATTCGGTGCAGAAGTTTAAATTAAGCTTAAGATGCTTTCTACTGCGGAGATGACAAAGAATAAATTAACTCAAGTGACTAACTACAGCATTTATAAATAACAAATACAATGAATAAATGTAATATAAGCTGACACATTTATAACCAAAATATAACATAACAAATACAAAGTTAGAATCACAAAAACACATGTGAAATGAATGAAAGAATGAATGCTTTATTGTTATTACGTGCAAAAAACACAGAACGAAATTTACTAGGTTGTCATAATGGACTGTGCAATATAAAACCTGTAAAATTATTATAAATAAATACAATGCACAATAAAAGACAATAGAATAAGAGAAATTATGTCAAAGATATTCCTCAACCTGTTGGTGCAGCATTTAAATGCCCTGTACCATCTCCCCGAAGGCAGCAGATCAAACAGATGATAAGTGGGTGTGTGCTGTCCTCAGCAGCAAGACCTGTAGATAGTGTCCAGGGAGAGCAGGGGAGCACCTATGATTTTTGTGCTGTACTGACAATCCTCTGAGGAGCAGCCTTGTGTGCTGCAGAACAGTTCCCATACCGGGCTGTGATACAGTATGTTGAAACACTCTCTATAGAACAATGATAAAATGACTAACAGTTTTTTAGAAAGTTAACCTTCATTAATCTACAGAGGAAGTGCAGTCTCTGGTGGGCCTTTTTCACCACAGCATTGGAATGCACAGTCCATTTCACAGTCCTGCTAATGTTAATGCCTAAAAATGTAAAACTAGAGACCCTCTTGACCTCCTGCCCTCTGATAAAAAGTGGTAGATGATCCCCCTGTTTCTGTCTAAAGTCTATTAATAGTTCTTTTGTAAATATTTACTGTCAGATTGTTGACTGCACACCCCTCCATGACCCTGCAGATTTCCTCTCTATATGCAGACTCAACATTGTCAGTGATGAGTCCTATCACTGTTGTGTGTCATGGTCTGCTCTTTAGTTTGGGTTTTTGTGTCTGGTTTTGTGTTCTATTGTTCCCTTTTGCTCCTTGCCCTGCCTGTTTTCCTATGTTAGTGGTCTCCGTCTCTGTCCGCGTCTGGTCCCTGCGTCTTATTTTGGTAGTCCGTATGTTTCCCCTTGCACTTCCCTTCCTTAGTTGTCTCAGCTGTGTCCCCTGCCTCCTGTCGTCCTCTCATTGGTTGTCTCGTTTATTTAAGTTTTGTCTCCTCGTCTCTCCTTCGTCCGGTCATTACGTTTCTGATGCCCCAGTCATGCTGTCTCCGTCTCCGTCTCCCTCCCTGTGTCAGTTCCTCCTCCCTTGGATTATTCCCCTGGCTTTCTCCCCGGGAGGTTTTTGGTTTTGGACTATTATTTTCTGCTTTGGCTAAATAAAGCCCTTTTGA
>VUQH01087385.1:0-13890 GCA_015106775.1 Etroplus canarensis
ATGGTTTTCCACATCTACCTTCCTTCTTTTGGAGCAAGCCATGCTGTCAAGACTGTCTCTTCCTCTCTGCTCTGGTGCACTGGCCGCGCAGGGTAAACAAAACGATTTGATTGGCTCAACTGAGTGAAGCTATTGTCGTATTAACTGGAGTAGCAGCGCCCGCAGTATATAGCAACGACCGTCGGAAAAAATGCTGCGTGAAAATGATCTATTCTCGTGAATTTATCGTCTTTATCGAGCTTGGTCATGGGTCCGAACAGAACCATCGCTCAGTCCGGATCCAGACCGAGGTCCGCCATTTGGTGATGTCTGGACTAGAACATATGTGGCTGTATGCTGCCCATGTCAATACTAGAAGAAGTGCAGCCTGGGTGCATGGTAAATAGTAATGATTTGGTACATAAGTTGTTTTCGGTACCATAAAAATGGTACTACAGTACCAAAAAAACAAGTACTGTCAAATTTTCAGAATTTCGGTTCCAGAGCGTACCATAAGCATAGTTTCTGGTTACATCCCTAATTACCACTGGGTTACATGGAGGGAAAAACTGCTACTGCACAACTTACTGTCATTTATGGGGTCACATCCAGACATTATGTGTCATCACTGTGTCATTAGTATTATTTATGTATGTCTGTACTAAAACACAGCAAAATGTACGCAGTACTTTGTCAACACATTCCTTCCTTTTTAAATGAATTAACTTTAATTAATGCATCCATTTTTAAAACTATTCAAGTTGCACCTTCTTCTCTGTCCCCATATCTCAGTCAACAGGCGACCAAGCTCTTGAGCTGCTGCAACATCTGTGTGCGAATGACCTGGATGTTCCTGTTGGACACATCGTCCACACCGGCATGCTGAATGAGAGGGGAGGCTATGAGAATGACTGCAGCGTGGTCCGCCTCAGCAAGAACAGGTTTGAAGGATCTGTGCAGAAATGTAATATTATCATGACTGTTGAAAAAAATAATTCATGTTTTTGTTTGCTGTCTAGCTTCTTCATCATCTCCCCAACAGACCAGCAAGTCCACTGTTGGTCCTGGATAAAGAAGCACATGCCTAATGACCCACACCTCCACCTGGAGGATGTCAGCTGGAAGTACACGGGTAAGCTCATAAAGCACATAGCAACTTTATGAGGAAACTGCTAATATCGGCATCTAGTGCTCACACAACATTAAAGGGTAGAAATATTGCAAAAAGAAAAAAAACATCCACTGTTAACCCAGTTATTTAACCTTCAAAATCAATCTGAGATTAATTGTGTGGAAGGATAGCAATTACATGTTTAAAAGAGGATTTGTGTATTTTTAATGCAGTTACCTTAACTGTCTGAAATGTGAGCAACAGTTGGCCCAGATTCTGTTTTTGCATACAAAATATATTACCAGCTATGGATGTCCAATGTTAATGATTGTGAAGATGTACATGGTAATAGTAGCTATAACAGGCTGGGCTTTTTCAATCAGAATGTTTCTTTAGCGTTTCTAACTCTTTTCCTTTACCCATAGCTTTAAATCTGATCGGACCTCGTGCTATGGATGTTCTGGCTGAGCTGTCATATGTTTCCATGACACCTGACCACTTCCCCTCCATGTTCTGTAAGGTAGGAAAGGCTAGTTGCAGCAAAAATAACGTCTTGTTTTTTATAAGTAGTTCTTTGTCAGTGTTTCTCCTCACCAAGAGCAGTAACTGACTGTCTGTATATGTCTATGTTTACAGGAGATGAGTGTGGGCTATGCCAATGGGATCAGAGTCATGAGTATGACTCACACTGGAGAACCAGGTTTCATGCTCTACATACCCATAGAGGTGCAACCTCCACACACACACACACACAGACATTAGCTAGTCACCATTCCACAGGACAGTTGTTAAAGTCATACTTAACTCTCAACTGCATATCTCAAGTTTTTAACAAGCCTACGAATATGCTGTGTCATGTATTTAATTCAGTTAAGCACACAAATCACTGGTATTCCTCAAACTGTCTGTCATGTTGGTTTTGTTTCAAAGTGTCACATATGGTTTTTCTGTTGTTTTCCAAAGTGTCGGCCACCAGAAGTCAATTTAACAAAAACAAACAACCCTATAAAGTGGTATTAATGGAGAATCTCCACCCATCACTCCATTTTCTTAAGCTTATCCAACTGGAGACTGGGGACTGGAGCCTATTCCAGCTGTCATTGGCCGAGAGGCGGGGTACACCCTGGACAGGTCAATGGTCTATCACGGTGCTCACACCGAGACACAGACAAGCATTCACTCTTGCATTCATACTTACGGACAAGTTAGAATCACCTGTTAACTTAGTGTGGGTGTCTTTGGAGGCATCCAGGAGGAAGCTGGAGTGCCCAAGTAGGCACAGGGAAAACATGCACACTCCACACAGAGAGGTCCCAGCCAACCTGAAGTTTCAAACTAGGAACCTTCTTGCTGTAAAGCAATGGTTCTAACCACTGTTCCACTGTGCACACAGGTGAATTTTCAGGAGATCAAAATGAATGTATAAAAATACAAAGAAGCAAGTGCTTCATCTTCTGCTCATGTGATGATCAGAGTTGTGAGATGTGAATTGTCAGATTTTGTAACACATGATGGCAATTTTAAGTTTAGGAATCGCTAGAACCACCCTGAATTGGATAAGCTTAAGAAAATGGGAGTGGTGGGTGGAAAGTCTTCATTAATTGACAGCACGATGGTGCAGTGGTTAGCACTGTTGCCTCACAGCAGGAGGGTCCGGGTTCAAATCCAACAGCCAGCTAGCTTAGGACTCCCTGTGTGGAGCTTGCACGTTCCCCCCCTTGTTTTGCGTGGGTTTTCCCTGGGTGCTCCGGCTTCCCCCCCACAGTCCAGAGACATGCAAAGGAGGCTAGGTTAACTGGCAGTTCTAAATTGACTGTAGGTATGAATGTGAATGGTTGTTTGTCTCTTTGTGTTGGCTCTGCAACAGACTGGCGACATGTCCAGGGTGTACCCTGCCTTTTGCCCCATGACAGCTGGGCCCTGAATTGGATAAGCGAAAGAAGATGAATGAATGAATGTAGCACAGAGATCACATAAAGGCACAAACAAAGCATAAAGGCGGATAAGCCAGTCATTAGACAAATGCCAAATTGTCTATTTAGAATCCTGAAAATCTCACAGTTTCCTCAGCTGCCTCAACCCTGCTGTTAAAAAACAGAAGTGACATTTGTCCAGAATCAGAATTGCTTTCATTTGAAATCTCTTGACATGCTTCATCTTTCCATCCATGCTCAGCTGGAGAACAGCAGTAGGATTTTTGTTTCAAGGTTATTACAGTTAACTAAACTAAAAACTAAAACTAAATGAGAAAAATAATTTTAGTTAACTGAATTTTTAAAAAAAAAAAAAACTAGACTTTTGGTAAGAACAAACAATATTATGAACTCAAAAAACTAACTAAAATAAAGTAAAAATATACAGGAAATGGCCTTAGTTCTAATCTTTGTCAATTTGGCCAAATTTGGTGAGACAAACTGTCTAATGAGGCTTTGGTGCTTCTGTTTACCGAGACTCAGGATGTCTCCATGACTGTGAATCAGCTGCCTTCACGAAGTATTGCTTGCATTGTAATTTTTAATCAGAGCATTTTAATTTTTCCCCAGACAAATACCATCCGTACTAGCACTGAAACTAATACAAAAGGAAACTAAAACTAAGCATTTTTAAGCTATTAAACTAAACTGAAACGAGCAAACCCGCTCTCGAAACTAACTGAAACCAAACTGAATTGAAAATAAAAAATCAAAATAAAATAAAAACTAGTAAGAAAATGCACAACTATTATAACTCTGTTTTAAATTACCATGTTGATTAATTTGGGTTTGGTCTGTAAGCAGGTTATGTTTAAGATAAGACTTAAAATGATATAGTATGTCTAAATGATTAAAAAATGTGTTTTTGTGGGCTTATTGTTAATGTTTTTAAAAAAACAACTGAAGTATTTGAGGATTAAGAAGGTTTCATACAGAGTGTATTACATGTCTGTGTCTCTGCTCTTTACAGTACGCTCTGCACGTGTACAATGAGGTGATGTCTGTGGGTCAGAAGTACGGGATCCGTAATGCAGGGTACTACGCACTGCGGAGTCTACGCATAGAGAAATTCTTCGCTTTCTGGGGTCAGGACCTTGACACCTTCACCACCCCGCTGGAGTGTGGACGAGAGTTCAGAGTCAAGTTTGATAAGGTCTGCTGCGTGTTCCTCTGTGCAAACACATACAGCCTTGTGGAAAATAAAGTTTTCACAGGACTCCACAGCCCAGTGAAACATTAAGTACACCCTATAATTCAGCAATAATCCTTTTCTGTATAACTTAAGTCAGTCTCTCACATCGCTTTGGAGGAATTTTGGCCCAGTCTTCTTTATAGAAAGGCTTCAGTTCTTGGAAGATTGTGGGTATTCGTTGATGCACAGCTCTCTTAAGGTCCTGCCACAGCATTTTAGAGGTCTCGACTGACTGAGTCATTGAAACACCTTGATTTTTTTTTTCTTTTTCAGCCATTTTGTTGTAGATTTGCGGGGACACTGGTGTAATGGTTAAGGTGCCGAGCTCATGTCGTGAGTTCGAATCCCGGTCAGACCCCCACTGTGCCAAGACCCTTGGGCAAGGTCCCAACCGCAAGTGTGCCTGTGTCCACCCAACAGTATAAATGGGTACCAGTAGGTAGCCTGCGATGGACTAGCATTTCATCCAGGAGGAGTTTAACTCCTAAGTTGCTTCACGCTACAGAAACCGGGATAAGCGCCAGCCTGATGAGCCAGTAGGCTTGAGTGTAAAAAGCCCAGCAGACTTTACCTGCCTACCTGTTGTAGATTTGCTAGTGTGCTAAGGATCATTGTCCTGTTGCATGACCCAGGCAAGCTTTAGTTGTTTTCACATTTCACTCTAGAATCCTTTAGTATACAGAGGAGTTCATGTTCAACTCAAAAACTATAAGGTGCTCAGGTTCTGTGTCTGCAAAAACAAGCCCAAATCATCACCCTTCCAACTTTGTGTTCGATAGTTGGTATGAGGTGTGTTTGTTAATGTGCTGTGTTTGGTTTGAGCTAAATGTGCTGCTGTGCATTATAGCCAAACATCTCTGTCCAAAGGACATTGTTCCAGAAATGTTGTGGTTTGTTCAGATGTATCTTTGAAATCTAAGCTGCATTATCATTTACTTTTTTTAGAGAGAAGAAGCTTTCTCCTGGCAATCCTTCCAGACAAGCCATACTTGTTCAGTCTTTTTCTGATTGTACCGTCATGAACTTTTAACATTGACTAACTAAGGCCTGTACAGTCTGAGATGTAGCTCTTGGGGTTTTTGGAGTTTCTCTGAGCATGACACAGGCTAAGCTTGGGTGAATTTGCTGGGATATCCACTCCTGGGAAGTTTTTTGTGTTGCAGTAACACACCTGATTGCTTCAGACCAGCAAATTTGCTAATGCTTCTATTTTTGTAGTGTTCACACTGTTTGTTGTGGTCACACTGGCTTTTGTTAAGTCCAGTTAATTCCTATGGAAGTAGTAAGGGTGTACTCAGTTTTTCACAGGACTGTATTAGGTCCTGTTAAAACTTCTTTTTTCACGGGACTCTAATAGCTGATCCTAACCAGTGTGGAGACTTAAGTTTGGCAATAAGATGTTTAATTCTACATCAAACCATCTTCATCCTAATGAGCCGATTTAACAGGATCATTGTATTGTGTTCCAGTCAGTTACATTTTTATTCCACTTGGTATAAATATAAAATGCTTCTTTGTTAGATTTATTATTAGATTTTTAACTTTCCCTCTCTTGTTTTAAAATGGTTGAAAGATGAGAGAAGAGCAGCAGTATAATAAAAAACCTTCAACATCTTGGTTGTAGTCTTGGCCAAGATGCAAAGGAGAATTTGTCATTAGGCTGCACCTGCAGGCACAACAGGTGGCACTATAAACTAGCAGATGTAAAGTTTACCATCAGTTTCATTTTGAAGGGCTGTAACATCAGGTGTGCTATCTGCGGCTTAGAGCAATAATGTCAGTGTAGTGTTGATTAAAGGGACTTGCAGTTTAACACTGGTTTCACAAACTGTTTTGGGATCAGTTTTATTGTGGCATTAGAAAATATGGGGGAATTTAAAAGGCAGTGGCCTCCTGCTGTTCCAGCAGAGCTGTACATTGCATGGCCATTCCTTATTTCCTTTGATTGACTTTCACTAATGTCTTCTGTTTTTCTCATCTTCTCTCTGGCTTTTTCCTCTTCATCAGGACACAGACTTTCTTGGTCGTGAGGCGTTACTGCAGCAGCGTCAGGACGGCGTGACACGGCGGTTTGTCATGCTGGTTCTGGAGGATCATGACACCGAGCTCGATCTGTGGCCGTGGTGGGGCGAGCCCATCTACCGTAACAGTCAGCTGGCCGGGACGACCACCAGCAGCGCCTATAGCTACACCCTGGAGCGACATGTCTGCTTGGGCTTTGTATCTCCTCCACTTGGCCCAGAAGGGCTCCCCACGCCCATCACCCCTGACTTCATCAACCGTGGGGACTACGAGGTAGACATCGCTGGCCAGCGCTATCCAGCCAAAGCCAAACTCTACCCCTTCAGCTCCCTCTTCACCCAACAAAAACGCCGCAAAGACGACATGGAGCTCAGCAACCTCCAGGGAAAGTGATGCAAAGTAACACAAAAAATTCCTGTGACACTCCTTCGGTTCACCAAATCCACTCCCGTTCTTACCTTGCAGTGCCAACATTTCTTCCCTTTTAGAGCTCTTAATGAGAGGGCTTTATGCACAATCACTTCTCATAACTCTAATATTTAATCCCCTTGTTGCGTCACCGTCTTTTAAAGTGCAATATTTAATAGGCTCCAGATGCTTGAGCTACATTAAATACAAAGCTCCTGTCTCATCGAATTCTGCTGTTGATTTTCAGCTCTGCCCAGCGTCACTTCTTAACGGTCTACAAAGTCCCATGGCTGCTTGACTAAGACAGTCCATGGTTAAGTGCCTTTGTTAAGGCAACATCAACACAAGCTGTTGAGGACTTTTTCACTTTGTTCACTTTAACCCATCCAGAAGGGATTTTGAACGACAATCTTCTCCAGTACTGTTTAAGGCACTGTAAACCTTACACTCTGCACAGTCAGGATGAGTCCAAAAGAAATGTCAGTGCACATTTGAATACCTACACAGTCCATGACACTCTGTTGTCATTTTACAAATTGTATATTTGTTGCTGTAAAAAATGTGTGGTGTGAAGTAAAAAGTGCCCAATTCAGATGTTTTACACTACTGTCAGCACTACTTTACTCCTGACAATGAAGGAAAACATCTTTTCCTGAAAAGGGAAAAAGACCTGGGAAACATCAAGAACCTTGGGATAATCATTAGTGCTGTTTGTGCCGCCCATTACTCCACTTCTCCTCCTGTCAAAAAGGCTTCCCAGGATTTCCCAGAATGGCTTCATTTTCCTTTGAAAATGTCTTTATCAGCTGTTGAGCTTTTTTTGCTGTATGGAAATTGTTGTAATGTATTTTCGACCTGTTATTTATGTCTTGTGGTCGTTTTGAAGCATTGTTGCACTTTCCATGCTCAAGCTTGGGTTTGTTGACGTTTTTCTGAATGTGTGGCTGCAGAGAGAAGCTAGGACGGGAGAAGAACTGTGACTGGTGTCCACAATATCTTACATCAGAGATTCAACTTTTGCCTGATTCAGAGTTTAAGATGTTTGTGTAAAGAAACTGCGATTCGAAATAAAATTGTATTTTTGTATAGCTAGTGCGTGCAAAATCTGTATTTTCAATACTGCTTTAAAAATAAGATTTCTGTAGATGTCTTTCTTATTATTTCATATACTTTACAAAACTTTTTTTTTTAACATGTGATTAGCATGTGTCCATTTATAATTTTTTTTTAAAGTTTCCTCTGGCTCATCACCTCCAGTTTCAAAAATTTCAATTTCCACTCCATTGTTCCTGGCTATCAGCACTGCTAAAATCAGAGGTCACACACTGCAAACCCCTCATAGATTCTGAGATGGTCATTAAATTTGTGTCGTTCCATTCTAATTTTCTATATTATTGCACTACACAGTCATAAATTGCTTTAATTTCCATCAATTTTTTTTTTTTAACTTCAAACTAGAAAATTTGTGACAGTGTTTTGCTTTTGGAACATCACACGTGGAGCCCTTGTCTCTGCTCAACTAATTATTTAATTACATTTTGTAAAATACTTTGGAACTCATGAGCAGTTTAATTTAACCAGGGGCTCCAGCAGTACCTTTCAATTTGGATACTGCAGCTGCTCAGTAGAAAAAACTAAAAAAAAAAAAAACAGAAACCCTCATCAAATCTTCAAACATGTTTTCATCAGATTTTGTTAACACTTCAGGCTTGTATAACACATCCAGTGAGAGCGTATGCATAAAATGTTTAGTGGGCAGATGGCATTTGGCAATAGACCTCTGGAAACAGTCAGTTTTAACAGCAGGTCAATAAAAGTTTCATTCTGTTCTGCATTTTATAACATGGCTGCCACTGTTGTTTAAAATGTGTGCAGTACAGTGGCTTGAGCTGCAGCAGGGAATTCTTGGAAAAAGGGTCAGCTTTCTTCATCTATTTTCTTTAACACGCACTTTTTTTTTTTTTTAGAGTAAAGTCTTGTTGTTGTGGTAGCCATGTTTATTTGAAGCTGATGTCTCCTTACACATTTTTTGATATATCACTTTTATAAAAACCCATGTCCAAAAAGGTTGGAACACTGAGTAGAATATAAACAAAAATGCAACGCAATGATTTGCAAATCTCATTAACCAGTGTTTTATTCACAAAAGAGCATAGAAGACATATCAAGTGTTAAAAGAGACATTTTACTATTTCATGAAAAATACTAGCTCATCTTGTATTTGGTGGCAGCGACATGTCAAAAAAGCTGGGACAGGGCCGTGTTTACCACTGTGCAGCATCCGCTCTTCTTTTAACTACAATCTGTAAATGACTGGGAACTAACGAGACCAACTGCTGGACTTTTGGGAGAGGAATGTTGTCCCATTTTTGTTTTATATAGGATTCCAGCTGCTCAACACTCCTGGGTCTTCTTTTTCGTATTTTGCATTTCATGCTGCATCAAAAGTTTTCAATTGGTGAAAGGTCTGGACTGCAGACACACCAGCCCAGCACCAGGACACAATGGCATCACAGTGTTGCTGCACACCCATGCTGCAAATCTCCTGTTTCACCACATCAGAGGTTCTCTGTTGATTCCGTTCAACTGTTTTATTTATATAGTACCAATTCTCAACAGAAGTCACTTCAAGGTGCTTAATACTGTAAGGTAAAGAATACTGGATTGAGATCTGGTGACACTGCACCCCATCTTCACACAGTGAACTCATCATTTTGAGGTGATTTGAGCTTTGTGAGAAGGCGCGTTATCATGCTTGAAGCAGCCATCAGTAGATGGGAACACTGTGGTCATAAAGGGATAGACATGATCAGCAACAATAATCAGAGGATAAAGCTGATGCATGTCAGTCTGTGACCTTCATGACCCTGATGAAGGCTACAGGCTGAAATGCATTGGTCAAATAATAAAGATGTTCTTTATGCTGTAAGTGCTGCTGGAGCTTTATCCTCTTCAGATTTTCTTCAGATGCTCTTCTTCGTGCACCTTTGAGGCAGGTGAAGTTGTGCCAGAAACTTCTACTCTGTTTCAACAATGCTCAAGTAGTCTGTGGCATTCAAACCATGCTCGATTGGTGCTAAGGGGCTCAAAAGTGTGCCAAAAAAATAACCCCCCAGTTACATCACCAGCAGCAGCCTGAGCCACTGACACAAGGCAGGACAGATCCATGTCATGATCCATGTCATTCACACCAAATTCTACATCAGAAAGTTGCAGCAGTTAATGAGACTCATGAGGTCAAGGAACATTTTCCAATCTTATATTGTCCAATTTTGATGAGCTTGTGCAAACTGTATCCTCATCCTCCTGTTCTTAGCTGACAGGAGTGACCCATAGTGTGGTCTTCTGCTGTAAGTTTCAGTGTTTTGTGCATGCCTTTCTATCAACTGAAAAGAGTCTGGCCATTCTCCTCTGACATCAAGGAGGTCTCCCAGAGATTTGCTGCCCACTGGATATTTTCTCTTTTTCAGACCATTGTCAGTAAACTAAAATCCTAGTAGATCTACAGTTTCTGAAACACTCAAACCAGCCCATGTGACAGCAACAACCATAGCATGTTTAAAATTATTTAAATCACCTTTCTTCCCCATTCTGATGCTTGGTTGGAACTTCAGCAGGTTTCCTTAGCCATGTGTACATGCACTGAGTAGCTGACATGTTACTGGCTAATAGTTGCATTAACATGCAGCTGAACAGGTTTACCCAATGAAGTGGCCAGTGCTTGTATAAAGAGAACACTCAACACAAGAAGGTTGAACTTCCATCTCTGCCATCCCGCAGATTTAGGGGTGTAGCATGGCCAGGATCCAGGGTTCCAGCTGTTTCCATGCAGAGTTGTTTCTGTGCTGTGTGCAAACATCAGTATGTTAATGAACACGTATGTGCCACCAGTGAGAGTGGAGGTTTATTCACGTGTCAACAGTGGCTGAGAATCCTGTTCTCTGCTCATTAATAGCCCCCCATCTGTAATTATTTCCCCAAAACGCATTTTGTAAGGTCAGCTCAGAGCCAGAAACGTTAGACAACAAAACACTTTATTAGCATAATACAACACAACAGCTTCCTCCTGTCGCAGTGCACTCTGGCACACAAGGATCACATCCTTCTGGCTTTGCGCGGGCGGCATCCATTGTGCGGCACGGGGGTGTTGTCAGTGATAGATACCACCTCCAGACCTCCCATTGTCAAGCCTTTGATTGCAGACTGCAGAGCAGAGAAAAACACATTCATTCATTAAGAAAGCTAATGGCACAAGATCAACATGTCAGCGGCTCCTTAAATTATCTTCATTATGAAAAGTCTGGAAATAATTAGAGGACTTGTTCATGCTGTGACAGGTTTGAGTGGTAGTGACCACCCACTCTTACATCAGTACAGAACAGAGCCAATGGTACAAAAAACATTTCACTTTATAGTCATTTTCATAATATTAATTAAAAAAAATACACAGATCACTCACATGCAACAAAAGTAAGTACACTCAGTAGTTCCAATAATTATAACCTCCTCAGGAAGGGGCAGGTAGAATCTGCTTTATTTAAACCGTTGACATCTAAGGTCTTCTGAAATGTGTGCCGTCATTAGCCAAGATGTAAAGAGCTCTCTGTAGCGCTCTCAGAAAATACTATTAGTCTTGTAAAGGATTTAAAAGATCTCCAGAGTACTTGAAACAAATCTTCCACTGTAAGGTAATGTACAGTGCTGTTCTAAAGTCTCGAGACAGACCTCTTTTCTTTATATCTTGCTGGGAAAATGGTAAATTGGTGCAATGATTTACTGAAATGTGTAAGCATAAATGGAAATAACAGTAGATAAGAGGAAAATAGTTTGTACAATTCTAACACATCTGAAAGCCAACATTTGGTATGACCACCTTTATTCTTCAACACAGCCTGAACTCTCTTAGCCAAGCTCTCTTGTCAATTCTTTAAGCAGTGTTCAGGAATAGTTCTCCAGGCTTCTTGAAGGACATTCAAAGCTTTTCTTTGGATGTTGGCTGCCTTTTGTTCTGTTCTCTGTCAAGATGATCCTACACTGCTTCAATAATGTTGAGGTCTGGGCTCTGGGGCGGTCAATGCATGACCGACAGTGTTCCATTATGTGTTTTTCCATACAGGTAAGCCTGTTGCATTAGCACTGTGTTTAGGATCACTGAAGCTGTTGCCAATCAGACACTTTCCAAATGGTACTGCATGGTAGTTCAAGATATGATGGTAGATTTCTGCGTTCATATTTCCATCAATTCTGACTAGATACCCAACACCAGTGGCTGAAATGCAGCCCCAAACCGCTGAAGACGCTCACTGTTGTACCTGTCTCCTGACCTTCTCAGTATGTTTTGATAATTATTTGAATCAAAAATTTGGATTCATCACTCCATAAGACCTGTTGCCACTGATTTTCAGTCTAGTTTTTGTGTAATTTGGCATACCTCAGCCTTTTCTCCCTGTTTCCCTTTCCTAATAATGGCTTCTTGACAGCCACCCTTCCACTGAGGCCATTTCTGATGAGTCTTTGGCAAACAGTAGATGAAGGGCCAGATACACCCCTCAGGTCCTGTGTCAGTCACTACTGCATTTTTTCCTATTTCTTACAGATACTGTTCATCTGCTGTAGATATTTTTAAGGCCTGCCACTTCTTCTTTTGTCCTCCGCTTGTCTTCCAATTTTCTGAGGAGACACTTCCAAGATATGCCAAGTTTTAGGCTAATTGCTCTTCAGGAATCACCTTGTTGGTGCAAAAATACTATTTCATGCCTGTCAAACTGCGTTATCTTTGGCATCTTTCACAGATTCAGATTCAACTAAAGAAATGAGAGCAAATGACGCATTTTTACAACAGGCTGCCAGCAACAGATAGATATCCCAAAGATACAATGTAAAATTGGTTCTTTGATAATTTGCCTGTTATGTGTCAACACAACACAGGTTCATCCCTTGTGTTATGTGCCTTTTTTATGCTTGAATGATTCATAGGTCAGAGTTAAGTGGTTTAAGAAACAAAGAATCTTCTGAAAATGGTCAGGTACAAGGACTGGACTGATGATGAGTGAAAAGAAAAGAAAAACTTTAAAGACCTCCAGAAAGCCTGAAGAACTACTGCACAAGACCACTTTAAAAATTACAAGAAAGTGTAGCTCCTTGGAAGCAAAATACAGAAAAATTAGGAGTGTTTAATCACTTTTTCACAGTACTTTATTCTTCTTTAATAAGCTTCATTGTCAGTTAAAAAGCTTTTTATATTTTAGACAAAAGAGCAGACTGAAGTGTTAGAATTGATCTCTACTTTCCGTAGTTCCGGCGCTGGTGAGAGCTGGCTGCTGGTGGCGACAGCTCCTGCGTCTTTTCAAACTTTCGGACTTTTATCTTGTTTTATCTTGTTTGTTTTGGTATTTCTTTTCTACATATTTTGTATATATTCTTACAAAGCTCAACTCTGCTGTGGAGCGCTGTAGTGTTCCCCCGAGACAGGCGTGTAATCCCGGCGGAGGTGCTTAGGAAGACACGTAGAGGCTGCCGCACAGGGAGAAAGCTTCGGGAAAAGAAGAAGCGATTTAGACCTGTCCTCCCCTCTGTGATCATGGGGAATGTGAGGTCCATTCCCAACAAAACGGACGAGCTTGCCGCGCTCATAAGACACCAGCGGGAATACAGACAGAGCAGCGTTATTGTGTTCACGGAGACGTGGTTGACCCTTCACATCCCTGACTCGGCCGTTTCATTGGACAATTTCTATCTGCTGCGCGCGGACAGAACGGAGGACAGTGGTAAGAGGAAAGGAGGGGGTCTGGCTGTGTTTGTTAATGTGAGATGGTGCAAATCAGGACACTGTACAGTGAGGGAGAAACTGTGCAGCAGACACTGAACTGTTTGCAGTTAGCATGCGGCCATACTATCTACCACGGGAGTTTACGCATGTGATTGTGATAACAGTGCACGTGCCTCCCTCTGCTAATGCAGACACAGTCCGTGACATGCTGCTCTCCATCACCAGCAGGTTGCAGACACAGCACCCACAGGCCCTCTTCATCATCTCTGGAGACTTCAACCACGCGTCTCCCTCATCTGTTCTGCCCACATACACACAGTATGTCACCTGCCCCACCAGAGACAATAAAATACTGGACTTGTTCTATGCCAACACCAAGGAGGCATATTCCTCATACCCCCTCCCTCCCCTAGGGAGAGCTGACCACAACATTGTT
>VUQH01087386.1:0-16741 GCA_015106775.1 Etroplus canarensis
CTGACTGATTAAAATAAATATTCTTCCATATAAATAATACTACAAACCAACACAAAAGTCATAAGAGACAAGAAAACATTCCAATGTTTATTGAGTGTAAAAATTTTAAATCATACATTTGTCCACCAGGCAATCAATGTGGTGAGATGTTTCAAGTGTTCTAAAAGATCTAAGAAGTATGTGTGTACGGGTGTTTTGTCTCAATATGGTGAAGCAGTTTTGTGGGTTTCATTGCTTCATTAGCCAGTCGGTCACAGCAGGTGTGGAGCTTGTGTGTTACCTGTTGTAATGAACCTGTAACTTAGGTAACTTTTTGCTGGTGGTCCATGATCCTTCTGCTGTGCCATCGTTTGCTCGTTCCTTCTCAAAAAAACTTTTTAGTGAATTTTGCTTTTAGCTCATTTTATTTTCAAGGATTAGCTTGTGTCGCTGATGTGTGAAATGATGTTCCAGAGTCAAGCGCGGTTAGTGAGGTTAGGGCGAAAACAGTTGTTTTTCAAAATAAGATCCAGAAGAAGAAAGAAAAATAACATTTTAACCACGACATTTTTTCTTTGCAGCTCGGTTCCAAATGGTCCACGGACCAGTACCAGTCCGCGGACTGGGGGTTGGGGACCCCTGATGTAGAGGGTGTGAAGGATTATCCAGTATTTTCCTTACCTTGGACAGCATCCTCCTTTCTGACACCACTGTTAGAGAGTCAAGCTCCACACCCACAGGTTGGTGTGACACAAAAGGATGCAAGGGATAGGATGGAGAGATGGAGCCAGATGACCCACTGTGGCGACCCCTAATTGGAGCAGCCAAAAGAAGAAGTTGATAAAGATTTATATTTTTCATGTTAGATGTAGGTTAAAAAATAGACTTACTGGGTTTTCAGACCATAATATTGGTCAAAACTGAATTTTCAACGAGAAGATGAAGTGCAGTGAAATTTTGCAGGTACTCCTTGCTACCTCAGTGTAAGTTAAAATAGCTTTTCTGATTCCTCAGCTTTTCTTTGTTTACTTTGTGTTAGTGATAATTAACAAATGCTGGGATAATAATAGTGAATGTGGTAAAAAAAAATGTACAGGGTAAAATGATATAGTTGCTTTAGTTTATAAAAATGTAGAACTGCATCTGATTTAATGGCTGATTTAAATTTGGGTGATTATCTTTTCTATGTTGTCACCTTGGACAGTGCTTCCAGTGCAGCAATTTTTAGAACTCTATTTTTAGATCTGTTTCTGACCGCTACAACTACACTGCTGCATTTCTTCCAATATGTCTAAACAATCATAAGGAAACAAATCTGGCAGGTTGGACTGGTGATGATTGAAGACTGTGTTAGTGTGACCAAAATACTCCTGCCTTTTCAATATTCTGTGCGGTGGCACTGCAGTTCAAATGGCCTTAGTACATTACAGTAGAAGTCTTCATTGACAGCCTGACCCTCAGCAGGAATTCCTGGCACATAACTCGTTAATGTAAAAAAAAACTATGACCATGTTCCTTGGAGAATGTGGGCTCTCCAAGTGAAAGCTGCTGTTAGGTTATCTGGTTAGCTGGACACCCAGCTCCAGTCACCAGGATGGTTGGCATGAAAGCTCATTCAATTAGTCACAAATGTCAGCATATGTTTTAATGTAATCATGGAGGGTGCACAAGTGTATGTGTTCAGAGCAGGACTTCCATGGGCTGATCTGAAATTAGCAGTCATACTGGAAGCAGTGCAGAGATGCACAAAGACAGGAATGATTTTTTTTTCCACTGGACAGAGTTTTGGAACTTGATGACATCTCCTATTTGCTTAACACCATATTAGCATTGTCATTTGTGTCAGTCAATGTCAAAAATCTGCTAGTAAACTGTTTCAGCTGTTGTTGAGATATATGATTTCTGTTTTCAAAGTTTTTTTAAACACATTTGTTCAAGTATTTTAGGAAAACAGTAATTCTATTATCCTGTTCTTCACTTCTCTCCCACTATTAAGGGATCAAGGTGACAGCAGGGCTCACTTGCTTTGGCTCTGAATTTTTCCATTAGAAGAAGATAGAAAATCAGAATCAGCGTTTTTTTTTTTTTTACAAATCAAAGCAGAAGCAAGTCTCAAGACTATTCCTATTAAGTTAGAAGTGTTCTGCTGAGACATTGTGCAACTATTGATCTGCATTGTTATTTTCTGCTTTTTCAGATTAAAATAGAGTCACATCTGCAGAATTAGGAACAGGAACATTCGAAAACCAGAACACAGTGTTTATTTATTTAGTTAAATACACTGAAAGGTGTTCCTCCCTCACCATGTGAGGTTACAGCTTAACCTTCCATGAATAGATTCAAAATCCATACCCTTTGCTGGACAACAAAGCAATGACAATATTTATTGACAGCTTCAGATTTAAATGCAGGTGGAAAGTGCTTACTGGTCATCCTCTGACAATACTGGAATAAGTGATCAGCGACAAATAGCATTAAGCCCTTTTAATACACAACATGCCACAAACATCCCTAAAATTGCCATGATGTCTGTGCTTTCAGAAACTGCCTATTAGGCGTTCTGCTTCAAAGACTTCAAAGACTAGCCATGTATGAATTCTAATATATAAGAAGCTTAATGGGCTTTAAAAAGAACAATAACATATGTAACTATATATACACTGCTCAAAAAATTGGAGGAATGCTTTTTAATCGGAGTATAGCATCAAGTCAATTGAACTTCTGGGATAGTGTTCTGGTCAGTTAAGTAGAAGAGGGAGTTGTTAATCAGTTTCAGCTGCTATAGGGTTAATGAAATCAAAAACAGGTGCACTAGAGGTGTATGAGATGACCCCCCATAACAGTAATGGTTTTCACTGACACTGGGTCAGTGTCGCTACTTGTAGCATGAGGTGATACCTGGAGGTTGCACAGGTAGTCCAACTCCTCCAAGATGGCATATTAATACATACCATATCCAGAAAGTTTGCTGTGTCCTCCAACACAGTCTCAGGAGCATGGAGGAGATTCCAGGAGACAAGCAGTTACTCTAGGAGAGCTGGAGAGAGGCGTAGAAGGTCCTTTACCCAAAAGGTTGAGCACTACCAGAGTACTACAAAATGACCTCCAGCAGGCCACTGGTGTAAATGTCTCTGACCAAACAATCAGAGACAGACTTAATGAGGGTGGCCTGAGGGCCTGACATCATCTAGTGGGCCCTGTGCTCAATGCTTGGCACCATGGAGCTTGATTGTCATTTGCTATAGAATACCAGAATTGGCAGGTCCGCCACCGGTGCCATGTGCTTTTCAAAGATGAAAGCAGGTTCACCCTAAGCACATAGGGTACAAGGGTCTGGAGAAGCTATGGAGAATGTTATGTTGCCTGCCATTGTTTAGCATGACTGGTTTGGTGTGGTGGTGGGTCAGTGGTGGTCTGGGGAGGCATATCCATGGAGGGACGCACAGATCTCTAGTTAACGGCGCCCTGATTGTCATTAGGTATCAGGATGGAATCCTTGGACCCATTGTCAGCCCTGCACTGGCGCAGTGAGTCTTGCGTTCCTCCTATTGTATGACAGTGCCCAGCCTCATGTAGTAAGAGTATGCAAGCAGTTCCTGGAGGATGAAAGAATTAATATCATTGACTGGCCCCCACGATTGCCTGACCTAAATCCAATAGAACACCTCTGGGACATTATATTTTGGTCCATTCAAGGCTGCGAGTTTGCACCTCAGACTGTCCAGGAGTTCAGTGATGCACTGGCCCACATCTGGAAGGAGATCACCCAGGATACCATCCGTCATTTTATACAAGCATGTGGAGACCATACAAACTACTGAGCGCAATTTTGAGTTGCTGAAATGAAATTTTGGCAAAATGGACTAGCCTACTGCATTATTTTTTCACTTTCTTTTTCAGGGTGTCTTTGAATTCAGTTCTCTGTAGGTTGATAATTTTTATTTCCATCAAATGATGAGGCATCCTTTGGTTCCTAACAGCTTACCCCAGTCTATATCAGTATAAATATCCAGCATGATTTTTTCACATTGAGATCTGAGGTGTTTTCAGAGTGCCTGTCTGTTTGTGTGGCTGTGTGTTTGTGTATAGATATACATATATCATTACATAGCCACATAGCAGTGTAATTTTTATTTCCAGCTTTATATGACTGATGAAAGGCTTTCTGATCATGTTCCAGCCTTCATCATGCTCAGAAAGACTGACAGGCTGTCATTGTGTTTATTTATTTTTTCCTTGAGACTGTCATGTGTTGTCAACTTTAACACTGTCTAATATTTTGGTACGTGCCTTTGATTGATGACTTGTCATTATGATAGCTCTGAAGTAAAACAAATAGCCCAGCTTCTCTTTTAATGGCCAGAAAGTATGACACAGAGATGAGCTAGCTATAGGACCACAAGCACAGAATATTTTCATTAACCACTAATCCCAAGATTATTGGCTTGTTTGGTTTATCATTCATTCATTCATTCATTCATTCATTTATTTTCTTCCGCTCATTCAGTTCAGGGTTGCTGGAGCCTATCCCAGCTGTCATAGGGCGAAAGGCGGTATACACTCTGGACAGGTCGCCAGTCTGTTGCAGAGCCAACACAGAAAGACAACTGTTCACTCTCACATTCACACCTAAAGTCAATTTAGAATTACCAATTAACCTAACCCCTTTGCATGTCTTTGGACTGTGGGAGGAAGCTGGAGCACCTGGAGAGAACCCACGCAAGCACGGGGAGAACATGCAAACTCCACATAGAGGGGACTTAGCTGGCTGGCCGCTGGATTCGAACTCTCTTTCTGTGAGGCAACAGTGCTAGAAAAGAGAAAACTATTTCCAGTAGGACTTCCTGTCACAGTGCTGGTGTAGACCACGCTGTTTAAAACTATGGTTTCTTTCAGAGCACAGGAAATCTAAGGTCCTTTAAATGACGTAAATGACGTAAATGTTTTAATTTACATATACATATAATGTAAATAATTATATAAATAATTATATAAATAATTATATAAATAATGTAAATGTTTTAATTTACATATACATATAATCCTTTAATAATTTTTTTTTATCTTTTTAAAAGATGTAAACATTTATAAAGACCTATACTGTATGCCATTCTCCCGTATCTTCCTTTGTTTACACTGTCTCTCTGTACTGTCCTACAGAGCTAGCTGTAACAATGAGTTTAAGCTTTTTGTGACAGGAGTATGTGTATGTCCTTTGTCTTGTAATCTACCTGTATGTATTTTTTTATTTTCTTCTTTGAGGAAATTTCAAATATTTTAAACAGTCTAATCCCATTTAATTTTTAAGGCATGAAAACTACAATAAGTAGTTATTGTCCTTAGTATTTCACCTTAAATTACCTTGGAATTCCTCCCCTTTTCAGCCAAGCATGTAGGAAGCACAACAGCTTCATTGTGGCTTAATAATAGAAGGCAAGTGGATGCGCCATACCTAGCGCCCATCTGCAGGCTACCCGCTGACATTCAGCCCAATTATTCACACTTGCTTAAATGCCACTATAGCCAACAGGAGAAATTGTCCTTTAAAAGTAAAAACAGTGAGAGGAAAGTTATGTCACTTTGATCCTTCAGGCATCTTTATGTTTTCCTGCAGATACAGCAGCACTGTCTGCTCACATTGTGTGTTGTGTGTGGACTGCTCTTGGGAGAAACCATCTTCACTGTGAACTGTGTGGCCTGGTTTTTAATAGATGTAGTTACGTCAAGTGGTTGACACCACAAGCAGTGCAACATCATAAACATTCAAGATTTGGGCACATACTCAGAAGTGTTAGTTATGAATCTAACAAGTGAATTCCGGTGAGACACACTACATGTATCTAACATGGATCAGCCGAGATTTTTTGCAACAAGATGTAAACACATCTTTGACATGATTTACCGATCTGTCAGATGTTTTAATACAATCAGCAGACATAGAGCAATGTTAACATTAATTTTGACATTACTTTCTGTTTTGGTCTCCATCATCTTCTGAAAATTTTTGTCTTTTTAGCCTAATTTAGTTTGCCAGTTGTTTCTGATTTTGTGCTGAGTAGAAAGCGTACTGTAGCATCAGAGTTCAAAATTACACTGAGGAACTAGACTGGATCAGTCCAATTATACGTTATATAACTTGAATTATCATGATTATTATTAGATGGTGGCACAGTGATGCAAGGGTTAGCACTGTTACCTCACAGTAAGGAATTGTGGGTTTGAATCCAGTAGCTTGGTGGGGTTCCTCTGTGTGGAGTTTGCATGCTCTCCCTGAGCCTCTGTTTGATCTCTCTGGATGCTCCTGCTTCTCTCCACAGTCCAAAAACACGTGTGTTAGTTTAACTGATGATTTAAAATTGGCCACAGGTGTGAATAGCTGTCTGTCTCTATGTATTGAGCCTGTAAGGGATTGGCAACTTTTCCAGGGTGTACCCTGACTCCTGCCCCATGAAGGCTGGGGTTAGGCTCCACTAGCCCTGTGGCCTTGAAATGGATGAGCATAAGAAAATGGCTGGAGTGATTCTTGGTAGTTATATTTTTGTACATTTTTTGGTCTGTGGAACTAAATTTCTTGCATCTTGTGGCAAATCTGGCCATTATTAAAAAAAAGAGTTTCTAGCCACTGTTGCCATCACTGAGGAATTGAGATGTGACGTTTTGTTGACTTTCTGTCTTTCTGTTGCAGGGTGACCCCACCAGATGGAGATCTATCCCCCTCAGGTGCTCCTGGATGTTCAGATGAGCCTATAGGTGCTACTGGTTGCGCTGGTGCTATGGCTATGGCTGCCACCTCTACTCTTTCGTTGCCTATGAGCCAGGGTAAACCTTCACTGAGACGCATCAAAGGCCGCATTCACCGCAGCAAGAGCCTGGACAGCCTTGATCTGCTTGACTCCAATGTAAGGCCCATGCATCACTTCACACCAGCTTAACATGTACAGAAATAGGAGGAGAACTGAGTATACAATACTAAGGCTGCAACTGATGGTCATAATTGGAAGGTCCATTGGTTTGATCCATTCTGCATTTGTCCTTGGAATGTTGCTCAACCCTAAAACCTGTCCATCTTTATAACTTTGGGAGTGATAGGAAAAGTGCTTTGTCTGTATAATATATAAAAGTGCTGTGTGAATGGGGGAATGTGGCTTATAATGTGCTTTAAGTGGTTGATAAGATGAAGAAAGCGCTGTATAAATGTAGTCCACTTACTATTCCATTTAATGGAAACAGAGATATGTTGAAGGGAAATGATTTACTGTAGATTCGATGCAAGCTAAATGCTCAAGATGTCCCAACATTTTTTTATCCTAATGGTTTCATTCAGATTGAAGCTACAGCATTATTATGAACACACACTCACACATGTACACACCCACAGAGTGACCTTTGGTTATGTAATATTTCAGTGGTTTTCAGATGAGTACAGTTTAACACATTCCATATGTCTCTCTCTATGACTGGTTTATTCTCATGAAAAGTATTAATCTGATAAATGATTGGGTAAGCTGCTTGGACCTAAAAACCCTTCCTATCTGTGGGATTGTCCATTCAGCTGAGAACGGCGTTTGGCCCACTCTCACCGCTGATCAACTCATGTGTGTTTGCTTGGGTGTGTACCTGAGTGTGTGTTTATAAGCAATCTGGGCAGTTTGGTATTTGGGAAAGCAACCAACGATTTATGATGTTCACAAATGCCAACCTGCTGCTGATGCATGCTGGGTAAGGCTGTTTTTTTTTGTAGGATGGGACCACAGTGGACACACAGATAAATATCTTCTTCCCTGCACAGTGCTACTGAATGTCTTTCTCTCTCCTCTGTTACTGTCTTTGTGTCTTGACCCCCTGTAGATGTCTCCTTTAATAAATGTTCACAGTGTGATGTATCCTCATCTACCCCCGACCTTCCTCTCCATGTTGACAATGTGCAGTATGTGTGTGCATGTGTGTATGTGTGCTCGCTAAAGTTGTTTGCTATGTTAGATGGCATTAACTGAGAGTTGCCTGGTGTCTGAGTAAGGAGTCTTTGTTCCTCAGGATTGAGAGTCATTAGGATTACATTCAAGAGAGGCAGCTTTTGCACTTAACACAAGTTAATCCATTTTTGATGTGAAGGAGGGTTGAAGGTGGAGAAAAAAGTCACAGTCACAGGGTGGAGGTGACAGTTAGGAACATCCTTAGAGATGACACAGCACAGCCTCAATCTGAATGATGCAGCTAGCACACAGACATACACACACTTACGTGTGCTTTTGTCAGTTTGATTGACTGCTGGCATGAGGTCTCCTGTCAGTTTCTAATTTTGAAACAGAGGCGAAAATATTTCATAGATTTTCACAACCTTGAGTGCCCTGCCGCATAATACTTGGCAGTGAGCCGTCTGGCCTAAATTGTAGGATTTTTTGCCTACCTTGCAGACATGATTGAAGTCAGAGCAGAGGTGGGTTGTACTGGAGCTGTAGTGACAGATGGTGAATGAAAGTTAGATGTGACTTTGCTGTTATGTCATCTAAGAAAACAAAAACTTGTAGCACTCATGGCTCGAGTGGGAAATGTGCTGTCCAACCATAGCAGTACTCTTACTGGGGATAAAAATAGTACTGAAAGATTTAAGGAGAATACAGAAATTGCACAGACACACACACAATGTCTGTCTAAAATTCTAGAATGTACAATATTAAAGACTTCTATATTACTTCAATCAATTTTTTGCAGTACGAAATATTTCTGATTAAACTCTTCTGACTGGTTTTAAGTAGGCAGTGTTCAGCAGGAAAGAGATATTAGCCATATTTTTTGGTTTTACCAGTGCAAAATGAGACAGTCCCAGTCAGTCCAGACAGGCCCAAAGGAAGCACCTTCCTGAGTTTTTGGCTGTTTAACTCAGTAAAAAGTAAAAAAGCTTCATTTTTGCTTATTTCTTCTTATTCTTATTCTTCTTGTGCCTGTTAGGGGTTGCCTCCATCTCACCCTATCCCTTGCATCCTCTTCCCTCACACTAACCCTCTACATGTCCTCCTTTACTATATCCATGTACCTTCTCTGTGGTCTTGCTCATCTCCTCTTGGTAGCTTCATCTTCATTAGCCTTTGTCCAGTATATCCACTATCCCTGGATAGTTTGCATATGTCCAAACCATCTCAGCCTTCCCTCTCTGACTTTATCTCTAAACTTCTCAACTTGCACTGTTCCTCTGATGTACTCATTTCTAATCCTTACTCCCAGGTAAAATCTCAACATCTTCAATTCTGTCACTTCCAGCTCTGCCTCTCGTCTTTTTGTCAGTGCCACCGTCTCCAAACCATACATCATAGCAGGTCTCACTACTCACTCTTGTAAACCTTCCCTTTCACTCTTGCTGCTATCCTTCTGTCACAAAGCTCCCCTTCTTTTGTCTGCTTCCATTATGAGGTCTCTACACTGCCCCCATCTCACGCTATTCCCTTTCATCCTCTTCTATCACACCAACCCTCTTCATGTCCTCCTTGGTCTTTTGCTTTTCTTCTTGCCTGGCATCTTTAATTCTGTCTCCTCCTTCTATCTTAAAGTCAGTGTCACTGTCTCCATATCAAACACGGTAGCAGGCCTCATTACCATCTTGTAGACTTTTCCTTTCATTCTTGCTGCTATCTTTCTGCCACACAGCACCTCTGACACTCATCTTCACCCATTCCACCGTGCCTGCCCTCTCTTCTTCACCTCTCTTGTGCTCTGTCTATTGCCTTCACTATCTCTATTCCTTGCATCTTCACCATTCCACCTTCCTCCCTCTCATTAACACACGTACTCTGTCTTGCTTCTACTGACTTTTATTCCTCTTCTCTCCAGTGCATACCTCCACCTCTCCAGGTTCTTTTCTACCTGCTCCCTGCTCTCACTACTCCACAATGTCGTCTGCAAACATTATAGCCTGCAGAGACTCCTGCCTGACCTCATCTGTCAACCTGTCCATTACTGTTGTAAATAAGAAGTGGCTCATAGCTGATCCCTGATGTAATGTAATTTCTCCCCCACCCATATGTTTCTCCTGTTGCACACCTGTCTCGCTGTCCTCATGCATGTCCTGCACCACCTCACATACTTCTCTGCCACTCCTGACTTCCTCATACTGGAGCCTATTATGAGATTGGGCAAGATGGGGAGATACACCCCAGACACTGTGCCAGTCCATCTCGTTATTCTTCTAAATTTAATTAATTGCATATCTTGCATGTGCAAAAAACAAAAATTTAAAACAGGAGTTCAGATTTTTTTATTTCTGCCTAAACTCATGTGTTATAAACCCGCAGTGAATTCTCAGCTAGATGCGACTTTTAACCCCAAAGGCCACCGAGGTCAGTTTTGTATCCCTGTGCTGTGTCAGTCAATCAGAAAAAATGCTGTTTCATCTTTCTCAAAGAAAGACAGAGACAGACAGACAGAGAAGGTCATGTCTCCATATCGTCAGAGGACATTGCTTTGACTTAAAGTTATTTCTTGTAGAAATGCCCAAACTTAATTCAATACCACTATAATCACAAATTGCTTAAACTTAACCTAAACCTTTCACTGAGTCTTAACTTTCCAGAAAATTCAGACACAAAGCTGGGTACATACAATATTACTGTTTACGCAGATTTATATCACCATATTCTGAGCAACACAAGAACTCTCACATGTACATATTTAATTTCAATGAAACAATGATCACATTATAGTTTAATAAATAGTAACAAAAAGACAATGTGGTTTCTGTCTGTACTGCTTTTATTACTGTACCTAAAGTGTAGACAGTTATATAACTCTGCAAAAGGTCACACCTTAAGGACAAGCATCTCAGCTAAGGACAAAACTGAATCAAATGCACGTCAGTGGAACAATCAGATCTTATATTAGTGATAACATTAAGTATAGATGAAAAGCAAACATTAAACACATAAATGTCAGAACTAAAATAAGTGGACAGTTTGTGAAAAAAGGCCCTATCACTGTTACTCAGCAGCAGAGGCCATCTCTGCCTTGTTTAATGGACTTGAGTGGAGGGGCCATCAAAACTGTGAGCAGAGTACATCCCTCAGCAGGTAGCATCCTGAAATAGCATCCTTGATCCTAATGGTGCACAGCACAGCCCCCGGCTTCTGACGAATCCATCCTGAGAGCCCCTTTGTCCCCAAGCAAACAGTCCTCCTGAGGCACGCACATACATTGCAAAGACAGACACACACATACAGTGAAAGGCAGGAAGATACACACATATCTTCTTGCATCCATCAGATCTAATTAACCCATTTACTTCTTCTTGTTTTCCCTTTTCTGTTCATTTTAATCACTCAATTTAGTCCTCTCTGCAGACAGACACAACTGAGCCAGTGTGCAGATTGGCATCATGACTTCCCCTGGGGGGCATCTCACTTGACAAAGTTTCACATTTCTGGTGGTCAATTTAGTTGAGAGGGAAAATAAAAGTCAAACCTGTAACAAGAGCCTCTGAAGGTGCCTGCAAGGTGGGAAAGGTTAGAGACAGAGAGATCTTTCCATGAGCAGCAGCGCTGGAGAGCCTGATATTGCTGAATGAGTATAACAAACAAAGGTGAAAAAATACGGGGACAGAGGAGACACTATTATCTTCACTTCACCAGATATTCCAGTGGACATCAGATAAGAAGGAGGCATACTGATTTTAAAAACTGTCTTATTTCAAGATTTGTAATTGCCCTGAAATGCCTCAAAAGACAATATTACTTAGTTTGTGCATTTATTGAATCATTTAGGTATGGGATGTTCAACAAAAGTAAACATGAAGTCAAAGGTTTCTGTGGCAGAATACATGGTATCCTCTTTCTAAAATGAAATGTAGCTACAACTTGGGATTGATATTAAACCCTTTTTTATACCTCTAAATTCTGCTGGTTGAGTAAAAGCTCCACTACTATGAATTTGACATAATTGTTTGGCTATCAGAAAAAGGATGCAATGTGGATAAATAAAAAAACAAAACAAAACAAAAAACAACAACAACAACAACAACAACAACTTTGAAGTACACGATTCCAATGCATTGAATAATTAAGTATGTCTTTTACAAAAAAGCAGTTTTACTATCTTTGTGTAGCATAATGTCATGGAATTGTATATCAAGTCTCTCATGTCTTATATCAAACGCTAAAGAAGAATGTGAAAAGCAGCTTTTTAAGCTGCTGAAGATAATCAAAAGCTGGTAACATCAAGCTTTATTAGAGTGTAACAAGAGATACTAAGGTGTTATAATATATAATTTCAAATATTCAGTTATAACTACAATTTCAGTTTGTTTTCATAGTCAACACTATTTATTTTGTATTTCTTGTCATGGACACTGCTCAGTCTGTTTCTAGCATGATCTGCTTTTCCTCATGTCTTCTAAGCTTCCCTGTGCTTGCCTTTGTTTTCTCCTTTTTCCCCTTCCTGTTTCATTTCAGCAGTCATTTCTTCTTGTGTCTCTTTTTTCTTTTGTGTTTCCTGACTTTTACTTTTTACACCATGGTAATTGTCTGTTAACCCTAACCCTGATTGTGTTCACTTGCTCCTTGTGTATTTGTTCTGTGTGGTTTCTCCCACTCTTTGACAGTTCTCAAAATTACCCACCACCTTTCCTGTGTCTCTCCTGTCAGTTTTGTTTCATTTCATAGAGGTATGGTTTTCCTCTGTTGCTTTTTGGATCAATGTTGCTTTCCCAGTTTAGATGAGCTTTATCTGGACTTCTGGTGAGTTAATCCTTCCTTGCAGTGCTCTTTGTTGTTCACGCCTAAGCTTAAATCAAATTTGCTTTTGTTTTTGCCATCTTGACCCCTTGTGTTTGCATTTAGGTCCACCTTTAAACTAAATGCAAGTTTATGTGTGCAAGTTTATGTGTGCATTTTATCAACTAATAAAGTGGGAATTGTCTTGAGAGTAAGTGCTTTGACTCCTTCAATCTGGTTATTTTATCACCCTTTTAATATATGATGCAAAATCTCTGTACACTTGAATGAGCGACAGGTGCTTTGGAGGAACATGCCAGAGGCACACTGTCTGCTGACAGATTTATTAAAATAGAGTCTTTCAGTCCATCCTACCTTCATCAGGCCACATCTGTTCAACTGTTTGTTGAGATCAGCCAATTACATGGTAGCAACTAAATACATGTAGACATTTCCAAGACAAGCATCAGTATGGGGAAAACAGGTGATTTAAGTGACTTTGACTGTGGAAAGAAACTATAACATTACACTGACTCAAAGGTCATTGTCAGTCTCCTCACTGATGATGTCTGTAATGTAAACATCCAGAGAGCTTCTCTTCTCTTTAATAACAAGTCATAGTCTCCACCCCTACGTGGCGATGAAAGAAATTCATTTACACCATGAAAGCCAAGAGAGGCCAGGTCATGTTTCATGTCACTGAAGTGGGTTGTACCTGGACAACTAATTCGTGATAACTACTGGACATTTTAATAAAGACCTAGTTTCTCTATTTCTGATTAGTGCATAGTATAAATGGAATGTGGTTGATGTACCAAATAGTGTTTTTACTCTTTTGAACTTCTGTGAATGTCAAGAATCAAGAATCAAAATCAGAATCCCAAGAGGGAAATTGCTGTTGTCATTTGAGATTAATATTTTCACATTGATGATCCTGTTATATTACTGGTTGACCACTGGCACAAACACAAACAAGGTGTGCATCAGTCACATTAATTCATATATCCTCTGATTGGATGTTGGAATGGTTGAGGCATTTCTTGTGTGTGTGTGTGTGTGTGTGTGTGTGTGTGTGTGTGTGTGTGTGTGTATACAGTATATGAGAACGAAGGTTGGATGGACTGAAACATAATTTAATAAATATATCAGCAGTAAGCAAGACAGTGTGCAGGAGTTACATTTAATTGTTTTATGACCCTCTTAACACTCTCATATAATATAATAATCTTTGAAGCTTTAATATTTTAAAGTAAATATTATTTGTAGGTTATTAATTACTCACATGATGATACCTAGTATTTGTCATAAAGCATGCATCAATAGAAATGCAAGCCAAAAGCAATACACCGATGCCACCGATTCACAAAAACAGACATACATACTAATAAAGGCAATTTTCTCTATGCTCTCACTCAACATAACAACATGGTTTTTTCACATTGTGTAAATCTATGTGCATTATCACCCTAACCTCCCACACCCAGGGCACAGTAATTGTGTTGCCATAGAAACAGTGGAGCTGCTGAGACTCCATCCCATTTAATTAGACGAGGCTGCTGCTGCTGCAGACACGTGGTACAAGATGAATGTTGAAGTCATAAATTAGCCCAGTCTTCTCTCTTCATAATCTAGCGCATCACATGGAGGAGCCAGTGACTGTTTGCTCCCAGCTGACACATCAGCAACCAAAAAATAAAAATAACAATGGGGAATCCATCTCATCATTTAGCTTAATTTTACTTGAGACTTGAAACTGATGCTTTTAAGAATAATAAATTATTCAGAGGAAAACATTTTAGCCCTGAGACTGCAAATGAAACTAGAATGGCACTGGGAGCCAAACAAGGATGGATGTGAAAGCAGATCTAAAATTACATGAAAACACTAGAGCTACTGAAGGTCACTGAGGAAGCACTGCTGCGAAGTTAAAAATGGCTGTTAAATAACTAGTAAGAAAATAACATGTTAACTATGACCAAATTAAAGCTTATCTATCACAAGCACCTTAAGTAGTGAGCTGAACCAAAGCATCTCACATGGAGGCACTGTATGCCACTGTGAGCACTGACAGGTCAGCCAGTCTGACCCGATCAATAAAATAAATTCTTCTGATCCATTAAGTAAACACTGCATGGCAAGATGTTATTTGTCTAATATCGACAGTTGCCTTCATGGAGGTGAGCAACTATTTGTATTAATATTATTTAAACAAAGAGCATGAAGGCAAGAATAACTGGTCATTTTTAACAAGTTGTAGCACATTTAGTCAATTCTGTAAGGCAGGGATGTGATGGGGTTGAGCTTGAGGTCAAGGGAGCAAAACAACACTAATACAGCTACTCATTATTCAGTTATCCCATCATTCTCACCTCTTTAAACTTTCTGTCATTCACGATGCCTTTTTCTCCTCCTTTCTTACCTCATTCTATCTACTCATCCCTACTCTCTGCCCTCCTTCATCTTTTTCTGTCCCCATTAGAGAAACGCTGACCTGCACACTCCCTAATGTGACTAATCAATATCACACAGAGGACAGGAGACTGCTGTACATATGAACATGAAGACACACTTCTTGCAATGTATGGAGCCAGGAATTCCTTTAGCCACTTCCCAGATGATATCTCACGCATACAGACACCCTCTGAATGGAGAGTGATTGATTAAGTTAATTTAATGTGAATGGTTCCATATGACCCTGTGTTAAATATAAAATCTTCTCACTTTCATGCTGCCACTGTGGATGTCATAGATCATTGCTTCATCTATCTATAGAGCCAGCATTGATCCTGCCCACCCATTCCTCCTGACATCACAAATGCACAGAGACCACGGGGTGAGCTAACATGAGGGGCAGAAAGCATGTCATTATGCAAAGAGCTTTGTGTCTTTTTAAAGCTAATGAAACACTGCAATCATAATGAAAGCCACAGGGAACCTGAATGCTACAGAGTATAGATTTGCTGCTGGTTAATGCAAATAATGAGGAATAATAACGCCTCAATGAATGTCCTAGTCAGTGTTCAAGAGAAAGGAGCACAAGCAAGAGTCCTGCTAGGTTTGGCTATATAGCATTATAGTTCTTTTCAGTTTTATAATCATACTTTATTGATCCCGGGGGAAAATTGACATATACTGTGTAAAAAGACACAAAATTTTTTTCCCCACTGTCTGAAATAAAATCAGACTAAAATTCACCTGTTTTAGGATTGCCAAAATTTCTATTTGCTAAATGCTGCAATGAGAGAGAGAACATTTTAGAGAGATTTTTATTACTTTCTTCGAGGTCAGAAGTTTACATATATTTCCTTAGTATTTGTAGCATTGCCTTTAAACTACAGTATATGACTTGGGTCAAGCATTTTGGGTATCCATCCACAAGCTTCTCACAATAGTTTGCTGGAATTCTGCTCCATTCCTCCTGACAGAACTGGTGTAACTGAGTCAGGTTTGTAGGCCGCCTTAATCACACACAACTTTTCAATTCTGCCCATAAATTTTCTGTGGGATTGAGATCAGGGCTTTGTGATGGCCACTCCAAAACATTGACTTTGTTGTCCTTAAGCCATTTTGTGACTATTTTGGCAGTATGCTTAGGGTCATTTTCCATTTGGAAGACCCATTCGTGCTCAAGCTTCAACTTCCTTGATGGCTTGAGATGTTGCTTCAATATTTCCACATAATGTTCTTTCTTCATGATGTCATCTATTTTATGAAGTGCACCAGTTCCTGCCACCCCCATACTTCACAGTTGGGATGGTGTTCTCAGGTTTACAAGCTTCCCCCTTTTTCCACCAAATGTAACGATCATCATGGTCATCATGGCCAAACAGTTCCACATTAGTTTCATCAGACCAGTTCAATTCAATTCAATTCAGTTTTATTTATATAGCACCAATTCACAACAAAAGTCGCCTTGAGGCGCTTCACACTGTAGGGTAAAGATAAAACAGTGTTAAAAGGAAAACCCCAACAATCAGATGATCCCCTATAAGCAAGCACTTGGCGACGGTGGGAAGGAAAAATATCCCTTTTAACAGGAAGAAACCTCCGGCAGAACCAGGCTCACG
>VUQH01087388.1:0-11427 GCA_015106775.1 Etroplus canarensis
CACCTTGTTGCACACATTGCACTTTATTGTTTATCTATTTTTTTTTCTTTCAAAGTTTTATTTTTAAATTTTAAACTGCTAAAAAAAAAAAAAACCCCTTCCTGTCATATGTCTGTATGTTTATATGTTGCACCAGGTCCTGGAGAAACACTGTCTCATTTCACTATGTTCTGCATCAGCTGTATGTGGTTGAAATTACAAATAAATAGCTCTTGAATCTTGAACTTCACAATAATGTTCCTCAAGACTTTGAATGTTCCATCATCTGCAGAACATAATATCATCAAAAGACTGAGAAAATCTGGAGACGTCTCTGTGACCAAGGGACACGGCTGAAAACCAGCTCTGGTAGCTGGTGATGTTCAGGCCCTCAGACAGCACTGCATTACAAACAGACATGATTCTGTCATTAAATCACTGCATGGACTCAGGAACACGTCCACAGATCATCGTCCGTGGACACAGCTGGCCGTGCCGTCCACACAAGCAGGTTAAAGCTCTATCATGCAACGAAGAAGACATATGTGAACATGATCCAGAAACACTGCTGTCTTCACTGGACCAAAGATCATTTAAATGGACTGAGACAAAGTGGACACTGTTCCGTGGTCAGACCAGTGGACTTTTGACATTCTTTTTGGACATCATGGACACTGTGTCCAGTCACAAAGCCAGCCTTGTAATGAGTTTATTCAGCCTGTGTCCTGGCTCTGAGGGTGCTTCCTCAGCAGAGTATAGTTCACTCACCACCTCAGACTGATAATAGATCTCCAACATCTTGCTGCACACACTGAAGGATCTCAGCTTCCTTAGGAAATAGTCTGCTCTTCCCTTTCTTGTATACACCCTCTCACTTGACCTTCCAGTTCAGTCTATTGTTGATGTGCACTCCAAGGTACTTATAGTCCTCCACCATGTCAACATCCTCTCCCAGTATACACAGGGGGCCGGCCATGGAGACGTCTTCTTCCTCCTGAAGTCAACCACCATTTCCCTGATCTTGGCCGCGTTTGGCATCAGGTGATTCGCGACAACATCATCCACAAGTGCTCTGTAGTCCTGCTTCTGTGCATTCATCACACACCCAACCACTGCAGAGTGGCATGACCCAGAGCCGTGCTGGAAGCACAAATTCATAGGTACTGGCAACTTGAACGTCTGGAAAGGCACCATGAGTGCTGAAAGGTATATACAGGTTTTAGAGCAACATATGTTCCCCTGCAGACCATGCCTTTTCTCAGCAATGGCCTTGCACATTTCAGAGTGAGAAAAACCCAACAATGAGTCCATCCCCTATGAGCAAGCATTTGGCAACTGCGGGAAGGAAGAACCCCCTTTTAACAGGAAGAGACCTCCAGCAGAACCAAGTTTGAGGGAGGGCTGCCAAATTATGGTTGATTAATTTGCTTTGGCGACCCCTTGGGGAGAATATAAGAGAACAGTTTAAGGAAGGCATTTTGTTATAATGTAGCAAAACCAAGACATATGTTAAAACTGCTTTTCTTTCTCTTTCTCTCAGGGATTAAATGTGTAGTTAAGTTTCTTTACGCTGAAAAGGGGGTAATGATTTAAAGCTGTGTGTTTTAAGAAGTTATGAGGTAATAGCTTTGTGGGTCTGGCCCACTTCAGATCAGAATGAGCAGTATGTGGCTCGTCACATGCAGGCAGTTTGACACCCTTGCTTTGAGCTATTTTTGAGCATTTTTTAGTAGTTGTGTTTTGTGTTTTGGCTGCTGTAACACTGGCATTTTCCAATCTTTGAATAAATAAAATCATGTCTTTTCTTCTGTTCCACCCATTTTCTTCCTTGGGGAGGGGCTGGAGCCGATCAGGGCAGCAGTCTATCACAGGGCTAACACTAAGAGACAGACGTTCAGTAATTACCTATTAGATTAACAAATATGTTTTTGGACTGTGAGAGGAAGCCAGAGTGCCCAGAGAGAACCCATGCAGGCATGGAGCGAACACGCAGACTCCAGAAAGGCTCCAGCCGGCCAGCAGATTCAAACACAGGACCTTCTTGCTGTGAGGCACCAGTGCTAACCACTGAACCACCATGCTCTTATCTTCTCTTTTCTTATCTTTCATATTTGATTTGTTTAATTAGTGTCCCCTGTAGTACAGTGCCTTTGGGATGGTGGAACAGGAGATTCTGGTTGTGGGTGTGCAGCTGACAAATCTGCAGCAGCTGTGTGATGCTGTCATGTCAACATGAACCAAAATCTGTGAGGAATGTTTCCAGCACCCTGCTGAACCTACGTCATGACGACGTAACGCAGCTCTGAAGGCAAAAGGGGATCCAACCTGGAGTGCATGTGGACAGATGAGTTTGGTATTAACTAGTTAGTCCTGGTGCAGGTAAGCTTTAAAGGAAGAAACATATTACTCTGCAGCATCATATTATATTTACCTTTTTACTGAACAAAAGGAAACAAATGAATGATGATAAACCCCAAAACATCAATTAGGTAACCACTTAAAACAGAATCTGCTTTGTACTCGGAAATGATCCAAAATGGAAAAGTAGGTTAGTGGGCCTACTTTTTTTTTTCTTTTCTTTCTCTATTCAAAGAAAATCCCTTCTGACATAATGTCACATATTTCCAGAGCTCAAAATTCATACAGATAAAGGAATGTAGCCCAGCTTTATTCTAAACCTTCAAATTTATGCTTTTATTTTGAAGGCAGAAGAAATGTGTCACAATCCTGCTGCTGGCAGCTTGATCCTGCAGGTTTTCTACCAGTCCACTGATGTGAAGTATCCCCTCTCCCGCGCTCTCCCTCTCTCTCTCACTTTGCAAAGGATTATGGTTAATGCACAGACACAATGACACAGTGGCCCTGTGCAGCAGGATGTCAACAGGTCAGCTGAAGGACAGCGAGCAGGGCGCCTGTGTCCTGACAGGACAGAGAGCGCCGGGAAACCACTCGCTTGTCTCCTCTGATATTACAGTTTTGAGGTCCAGACGTGATGATCTGGGTATTTTGTGCCACTGTAAATGTGCAAAGCAAACACAAACACACACACACACACCTATGAGAAGGAAGCATCACCTGGCGCAGCATTTCACACGAAGCCAGGGGATTTCCCACAGGCCGCGGCCGGGCTTAAGGATGTTGTCTGACTTAAGTGCTGAGACGTTTCCTCGTGCAGACAGCGCTTCTTTCTGAGGGAGATGAAGAGGAAGAAAACAAAGCAGAAAACAGGACGGAGCAGAACAGCCGTGCAAACACACACGCCTCGTTCATGCTTGCAGTCACTGATGAAGTGAAATCGTGGAACAGGAGCACACTGGGACATGAAAAATGATTTGCCAAACGAGGACAACAGAGAAACGAGTGCTCGGCTCCATTCTTCATATTTAATGCTGTACTGATCACTGAAACCCCAAACTGGGCAGGAACTGGTATCATCTGTGAGAAACTAAGTACACCCTGTGGTTCAGTAACATGGAGAACCACCTTTAGCAGCAGTAACTGGACGTCACTGATTTCTGCATGACTCTGTGAGTCTCACTGTGATGCTCCCCTTGCCTTCAGGTGCTGACCTGCGTCCATCTCTCGTTGTCGGGTTCTGTCTCTCTGTGTGTGCAATAATGTGTTTCCAAGAACGGGTGTGGTATGGGTGGAGTAGACCTGATACACCTGCTTGTTGTTATCCATCACTGCAGTATTTAAGGCTGAGCTGGCTGGAGCACATCTGTGTACATCAAGTGTAGGCAGCTGTCTGCATTCAGAACCTGTGACACTCACTTCACTGTGGAGACATTTTGGCCCACTCTTCTTAAAGATGCTGCTTCAGCTCATTGAGGTTTTCAGACGATCGTTTCTGCACAGCTCTCTTAAGGTCCCACTGCAGCGTTTCAATCAGGCTGAGGTCTGGACTTTGACCGGGCCATTGCAACGCCTCAATTCTTTGCTTTTTCAGCCATTCTGAGGTAGATTTCCTACTATGCTTGGCATCAGTGCCCTGTTGCCTCACATTTGACTCTAGAATACTTTGGTATACAGAGAAGTTCATGGTGGACTCAATGACTGTAAATTGCCCAGGTCCTGTTGCTGCAAAACAAGCTCAAACCATTACCCCTCCACCACTGTGCTCGACAGTTGATGAGGTGTTTGTGCTGATATGCTGAGTTTAGTGCTGTGTGTTATGGTCAAACATGTCCACTTTGGTCTGGTCTGTCCAAAGGTCATTGCTCCAGAAGTCTTGTGGTTTGTTCAGATGCAACCTTGCAAAACTAAACTGTGTTGTCATGTCCTCTTTAGAGAGAAGAGGCATTCTCCTGGCAATCCTTCAAAACAAGCCATACTTGTTTGGTCTTTTTTGAAATCATGCTGTCATGAACGTCAGAACTGAACCTCCTACCTGAGGCCTGTAGAGCCTGAGGTGCAGCTCTTGGATTTTTGCAATTTCTCGAACATTGCATGGTCTGACCTTGGAGTGAATTTGCTGTAAAGATTGTAGCATTGTGCTAAAACATAACGGAATTCTCCAAACCAGGAAACAGCCAGAACTTCTGCTGTTATCAGGGGCTGTTCTAGAGTTTGCTGAGGCCCCAGGCAGAAATTCACAGGGTGCTTCTCCAACCAGCGTTCATGGCCATTAGTTTAGAAATCAATCAGAAAAATTGCAAAACTGAAACCCTTTCTGATTTCAGAAGTTTACATAACCAGCCTTTGAGCTTCAAAAACCAAAACAATGAAGGAGTGGAGTCAACTGGGACCCCCTTAGGGATATCAGGTCTCTCCTACATTGCATAGTTTGCACCTTGCTGTAGTTTAAAGGTTGTCCGCACTCGGGTGCCCCCTACTGGCCTGGGGTCCCAAACAGTCGCCTGGTTGCGAGTGGCATCTCTGGCTTTTATAGAGAAGGTCGCACTGGCTGATGATCGATTAATGAAGTGAGTTTTATTGGCAGCACCTGGCTGCTACTTACCCTCTTGATTCCTATGGAAGCAGTAAGGGTGTACTTATTTTCACAGGACTGCATGGCACACACTGGCTCAGAGGTCAGGTCAGGAAAACAAAATAACCCTAAAAATCAGCAAGAAGCAGCATTAAGGATGAACCGTTAAAGAAAGAAAAACCCACAAAGGTCACTGAAATAACTTAAAACCGACAAAATTAAAAATAAAAATGTAATGAAAAGCAGATGTTGCTTTTGAATTGTGGTTCATTTTATAAAACGAACTAATGGACCAAAATGATGGCACACTTAATGTAATATTTTGTTGCACAACCTTTTGAGGCAACCACTGTGATCAGTGAGTTTCTGTAACTCTCAGTGAGACTTCTGCACCTGTCCACAGGTATTTTGGTCCACTCCTCGTGAGCAAACTGCTCCAGCTCTGAGGTTCGAAGGGTTTCAGCTCCTTCCACAGATGTTCAGCAGGGTTTAGATCAGGGCTCACAGGGTGTTTGCAGCTGTGTGTTTTGAGTCATTATCCTGTTGGAGGACCCATGACCTGTGACTGAGACCAAGCTTTCTGACACTGGGCATTACACTTTGCTCCAGACTGCCTTGATAGTCTTGAGATTTCATCGGACCCTGGACAGATTCAGGACACCCTGGACAGAAGCAACAAAGCAGCCCCAGAACGTGACCGAGCCTCCTCCATGTTTCAGAGGAGGTACAGTGTTCTTTTCTTTGTACGCTTCGTTTTTGTGTCTGTGAGCACAGAGCTGAAGAGACTTGCCAGAAAGCTCCAGTTTTGTCTCATCTGTTCAAAGGACATTCTCCTTGAAGCTTTGCAGCTTGTTAATAAGCATTTTAGCAAATTTGTCCCACTTTTTAATGATCTGCCTTCAGCAGTGGCGTCTGCGCAATTCACAGCAAAAGTCGCCTCAAGGTGCTTCACGCTGTAAGGTAAATCAGACCATCCCCTATGACCAGCACTTGGTGACTGTGGGAAGGAAGAACTCCCTTTTAACAGGAAGAGACCTCCCGCAGAACCAGGCTCAGGGAGTGGCAGCCATCTGCCTCGACCAGTTGGGGATGAGGGGAGAGAGAAGAGTGAGACACAGGCTATGGGAGACAGAAGACAACATTTACTGACGTGCAGCAGTAACAAATAAATGCATGGGAAGAAGAAATGCCCAGCACATCATAAGAAGCCCCCCAGCATTTCAACTCCAAATCTTCTATATATTCCCTCTTGTGTATTTTAATGCAGAAGTTTTGCAAGTTTACTTTTTTATCATTTATTTCCATTGTTCTTATGCTTCTCCAGTTTGTTTTAATGGTTTATCAAGCCGTTACATACATACACACACACACAGAAAATGCAGGTCTTTACCCCCAAACACACACATTTACATGAACTTCTGCACTGCTGTATGACATTCAGACAATACCTGCCCAGTCACAGACCGTCGATGAGGCATCAGAAGGGATCAAAACAGCAGGGCTGTAGAGGAGAGAAATCAGGAGACACAAGGAGGAGCAGATATAGATTTCATATGTAAATCCTGACATCTGGTGGTAAGAGGCAAAAATCACAGCAAGGAAAGTCCTTCAGCAATTTTCCTGTTTTTACTCAGATCCACTTTTTCATCAAACTTTGCCCTAACATTTTTTTGCAGCTTCCCAACAGCGACAAAGGCCCTGAAGTGAAATGTCCAGTAAGTGATTTCTCTGACCTGGGGACGATAATGCAGAACGTATCTGCTCAGAAGCCCTGAGGGTCAAGTGAGAAAAATAACTGATGTGTTCCATTTTCTCAGTCTGGCCTAAATGTGGTGATAAGGACTCACTCGTAGCTCTACATTCCTACTCTCACCTACAGCTGCAAGCTGTGGATAGTGACCAGAAGAGTGAGATGACAGATGCTGGTAGAGGAAATGAGCTTCTTTCAAATGATGTCTGAGCTCAGCTCTGGAAAAAAGGCTGAGGCTTGGTCATTCCAGCGTGTTGAGGGGGCTGATGTGGTTCAGGATGCTTCCTATTTGTTTCATCGTCTGACTAGGAGGAGTCCCAGGGATTACATCTCTCCACTGGTGTCTCGATGGAGCCGAGGAGGTGGCTGGAGAGAGTGGGGTTTGAGTTTCTGTGAGGGTCTGAGTGACCTGAATTCTGTGGTTCTGTCTGGATATTTGCATACCTTCACATTTTTTGAGAGCGCACAGACACATCCACAGAAGTCTGCCTGAAGCACACATGCACCCTGCAGGTGGAGTTAAAGAATTCGTCAAAAAAATTGAATCTGCAGTGTTGCAGATGCTGCGCAGGTGTGCCGCGGTGAAGAGAGGGCTGAGCGTGAAAGAGAGGCAGTTGATTTACCAGCTGCTCTTGCTGCCCTCACCTACGGCCATGACCTGTGGGCAGTGCCTGAAAGAACGTGCTTCTTCCAAAGGATGTCTGGGCTCTCCAGTGAAATACAGTGAGGAGGTCACTCACAGTGGAGATGTCACTACTCCACACTGAAAGGAGACAGTTGAGGTGTTTTAGGCATCTGACAAGGATGCCTCCTGGGTGAGGTGTTCCAGACATATCCTACAGGAAGGCAGACCTGGGACACTCCAGAGATTACATGTATTTGCCTGGCTTGGGGACGCCTTGCTATGACCCCAGGAGAGCTAGAACTGGTGGCTGGGGAGAGGGGGGTGTATAGCCTGCAGGCTGAATAGACTGCTGCCCCAGACCCATAGAGGTGGCAGACAATGGATGGATTTTCCATAAAAATACACTGCTAAAAAAAAAGCTCGATGAAGATCTGTGGCCCAGTACTTTTGTCCACATGACGTAACATCAGCGGTCTAACTCGCACATAAGTTTGTGAAATACTCACAAATTTATTTTTATTATTTTATTTTGTTTTTAGCTCTGGGACATTAAAAATTGCCCCTGCCTGTTTTTATCTTGTTTCCTTCGCATGAAAACCAACCCGGCTGTACATGATTCATATCCAGGTACGTGAAGTGACATTTTTCCAGCTTTGGAAGGCATAAAAGGATGTGTCCATGTGCACAGACAAAAAAACATCGCATTTCTGTGAGTATTTCATGTTTTGCCCTGAGACCAGGCTGGCTTTTCACAGACAGAGAGGTATGCTATAATAAAAGGTTTCTTTGTATGCAGATGATGTGATTTTGGTCTTCAGTTTGAGTCTTTAGAAGCTTCTCTGCTGTCCTAGCATCCAGACTGCATTGCATACAGTCACAAGCCCCTCTCGTCTACGAACCATCATCTCTTTAAAATAAGCAAGTTGACTGGGATGGTAAGCCATTTGGCTTCACTCCTCTTTGTCTTTGCCAGAGCTGATCCCGTGGCTGGTATCTGCTGAATGTCAAAGGCCTAATTGTTTTTAAAGAAGCCACTGGCAGCGCTGATGCCAGCCACTGTGCCAGTTAATTCTTCAAAGCTGTGTGAAGCCTGAACTTTCCAGGTGCTGCCACAAACCTTTGCCAGGTTTGCAACAACCACCTCCTGCTCAGTGAGCTTTTGGCACCGATGGGAAGAACTGAGATCAGTTTATTGTGAGAATATCGAACCCCCTCCCGGGTACAGTAAGTTTTGGTCTGATGGCTGGCAGGGAAGGCTGGCACAAGGGCCACAGCATGCCACGCAGGGATTTCAGCCAAGGCTTAGTGCTCCACAGTAACTCTTGGAGAGGTTTTTCAGGGTTGCTGCCAAGTTGACCTGACTGCCCTGGAGAAACAGACAGCCACAGCAGGGTGCAGGTCAACAAGTACTGAGACTGTTTCAGGTCCTGTGTCAGGATGGTATAAAACACCCACCCAGCCTGGTTGTTGTTCCTCTCTCCCCAAAAGCAGGTTGAAGACAACTTTTCACAAATCCTAGAGATGATCTATTCTGCTCATTTCCCGCTCCAGCCGACTCCTCTACTGGAGCAGTTCTGCATAATTCAGAGTTGAAAATAATCCTTATTTATCTAATATTGGACCTGCTGGAGTCGCTTGTTTCAGTAGTAGTTTTGGTTTTGTAAGTTTTTGAGTTTCTTTTAGGCTTTTGTGTTTCTAGCTTTCACAGTTTTGACTTTCTTGGTTTTACGTTCTGCCATGACATCACCTGTTCGTTCATTCTCTAGTTGAGCCGTGTCACATTTATTTCTATTATTGCATCCTTGTTTATGTTAGACTGTTGTGTCCTTTGCTTAAGCTTAGTTATTTATTCCTCTAGATGCTTCCTGCTGGGTTCCTGTTCTTGTCAAGTCTAGTCTTGTGTCATGTCCTGCGTGATGTCTCCTGTTTCCTGTTTCATTCTGTAACCTGTCTTGTCTCTTGTATTGTCCTCAGTATTGTTTCCTAACCGTGACTGTTGCCACCTGTGCGCCTGCTCATCAGGTCTGTGTGTATTTATACCCCTGTGTTCTGTGTTGTGTCATCAGTCTGCTGCCTGTCAGGGTTTGGGTCTGCTCTCTTGACTTCATGCCATGTTTTTGTTCATGTCAAGCCGAGTCATGTTAAGTTTAGTTCTGGTCCCTCGACTGTTTCCCTGGACTTTTATCAGCTTTTAATAAAGCTGGCCTTCTGTTCTCACCACCTCAATATTTGTTTGCATTCTGGACTTCCTCCTTCCTTTCCACAAACCTGACCATTTTACTTCCTCCCCTTCTGTTAAGCCAACTCTCTCTTGACTGGCTGCCCCTCTTATACAAAACTTTTGAACAAGAGGTGGGCGGGGTTTCTGTGATCACAGCCTGAGATGACCATATCTGGGATATCCCCCTCGCTCTGACATAAAGCACAAGAATGCCAAACAGTTTGTTTTTGCTATGCACTGAAGATATTTGTATGCAAGATCAAAAGATGAATGTGAAAAGTGAGATCTGAGTTTCAGCTTTCATTCCATATCTAGATATGTTCAACACAGAACGTAACACATTTTATGCTGCCCAGTTTTTCGGGTGAGTGAAAGCACCCGTCGCACTCTGAAGCTGAGAAAACGGGATGAATCCATTAGGGGTATTTCACAAAGACCGGGCCTGAGAAAGAAGGAAACCACTGGTGTGCTGAACAACAGGCAAAATCAGGCATCAAACCGGTTGTGCAAGGAAAACAACAACTGATGAAAGATAAATGGTGAACACAGTAAAGAAAAGCCCCCAAACAACAGTCCAGAACATCATGAAGAACCTCCAAAAAGCAGGGAAGGGACCACCACAGTCCACTGTTGGAAGGAGACTTGGAGAGCAACAACACAGAGTCCGACTGCAAGATGCAAACTCATCAGCGGGAATAGTGAGAAAAGCAGACTGGACTTTGGGGAAAACAGCCACAACAGTTCTGGAACAAAGTTTGATGGACTGATGACAGAGGATCCACCTGTGAAAGCTGAACAGGTAATTATTACCGTGTAATAACACACAGAGGTCAGACTTCAACTACACTGGGAAATCTTGCTGAATGACAATTCTCGTTTGAGTTGTTGCGATAAATCTGTGACGTAACACAGCGACATGTAACATGTAACAGGCATCTTGCTAGGTGTGTATGTGAGGCAGGTGTGACTTGGTGTAAATTCAGAGCGTACCAGACAGCCCGGTTTTTCTTTGCTTCCTCCACACCTTTTTCCTTTTGAAGGGACTCAACATACCTGCAAGCTTTGTGTTCAAGCTGAAACATTTTCCACTTTATCGTCTGCTACATTTGTCTGCACACACAGCAAAGGCACTGAAGCATATTCAGCTTTAATAACTTTACTTATTCTAAGTTTAAAAAAAAGAAACCAGATCGTAATGACAGAGCCTGTCTGTTCTCTTCCAGTAAATGCCATCGTACTGAAATTTGCTTCAGTGCACCTGGGGGGTGGGATGGGGGGTGGGGGTGTTATAGGTAAAACAATGATTTACATGCTTCTAAACCACCGGTCCTCCAGCTGCGTGGGGCACAGCGCCACTGCAGGTCAACAGAAGATGAACGGGGGAAAACATCAGGTGAAATATGAAATGAAGTTCAATCAATATGATTTTTGTAGTTAAGATAGAGTACCATAACCCAGCCACAGGGGGCCATGAGCAAGTGTACTCCTAGTGCCGGCCCAAGCCCAGGTAAATGGGGAGGGTTGTATCAGAAAGGGCATCCGGCATAAAATCTTGGCCAAATCAAATATATGGCTACGACGACCAATCTGGAGTGGAAGGCAGGCGGAACGGTGAAGACGAGTAATGGACAGAGCACAAGAGAGGTGAAGAAAAGAGTGCAGGCAGGGTGGAGTGGGTGGAGACGAGTGTCAGAAGGATAGCAGCAAGAGTGAAAGGGAAGGTTTACAAGACGGTAGTGAGACCTGCTATGATGTATGGTTTGGAGACGGTGGCACTGACAGAAAGACAGGAAGCAGAGCTGGAGGTGGCAGAACTGAAGATGCTGAGAGGGTCACTGGGAGTGACCAGGATGGACAGGATTAGAAATGAGTACATCAGAGGGACAGCTCAGGTTGAGCAGTTTGAAGAAAAAGTCAAAAAG
>VUQH01087392.1:0-11977 GCA_015106775.1 Etroplus canarensis
TTGTGTTAAAAAAAAAAAAAAAAAAAAGAAGAGAGGAATCCAGAGTCATGTGGAGCTGCGTACAACACCAGAATTTGGTCAGGAAAAGAGAGAGCGGAACAGCAATGCAACAATACTCTCAACAGTGAAAAAAGGAGACATAATCATGATTATTACATTGTAACCATTTAATACAGGGGTAAACATTGCATGATTACCTTTGCTATGCTGTTTATTACATGACTGTATGATGCGCAGATAGCAGCTTCATCTGCTACTTTGGCCATCTGTCTCTCATGTGAGCCAGCAGATCATATACAAGAAGATGACCAGTAGTTTGGTGACATCAAAACATCAAATGAAACATAGAAAGAGACACTGTGTTCCCGTTCTCTCTTTAAATGGTTAACTTGATTTTCTGTGACTCTCCTCCTAGCTCTCCTTCACCCCTAATGGTCTCGACTCCATCCAGTGTTTGAGTAGAAGTACAGAGCAGGGCAGTGTGTATGTGGTGTGTCTGCTTGTTTGTCTGAGAGCACTGGAACGAAAGGGGAACTGTGGTGGGTGTGAGGCCGGAATCTGGGTCACACCTCTGTCTGCAGGTCCATGATCTCCTGGCCCACAAGAGGAATGGTGGCACTGGTTTTCTCCCACTCCACCGTCTGCAGCTCCAGAGGGGAAGCCGCCACCGTCTCCAGATCCTTCCGTACCCAGGATGGGGGCGAGTGGGTCTTGCGAATGCCCTCCCATGCCCTCTTACTTGGGGTCTGCTGCTTGTCCTGATGGGAAAATGACATAAATGGTAAATGGACTGGTATTTAGACAGAGCTCTTCTACTCTAGCTGAGCACTCAAAGAGTTTTTTTACTCTAAGCCTCATTCACCCATTCACACACACATTCATACAGCGCTTTACGCTCTGCCTTTAAGCACTGTTACCTAACACGCACACATTCGCACTCCGATGGCTGCATCGGGAGCAATTTGGGGTTCAGTGTCATGCCCAAGGATGCTTCAGCATGTTGGACGGGATAAGCCAGGGATCGAACCACCAACCTTCCTGAGCCACAGCTGCCCCAGTAAAAAAGAAGCTGGTTTGTCTGAGCTCTTTATGGAATCGCTGATGTATTTTGGTTACTGTGATACACTCCTAAAGAAATGTTCAAGTATTTTAACCTCTTAAAATCCACCAGATCACCAGCGACCGTCCTACAGTTAAGGGTCGACAGTGACAGTGAACCCATTTAGCCATTTGAGGTCTAAGTCATCATAGATGGTAACCCTAATATTGCAGAGAAATGCCAAACAGGATTTTATAGAAAACATGTGAATAGTTATTGATTTGTGTCCTCCTTTGTCCCCTGATTGCTAAGACTCAGGAGAACAATTTAAAGAAAACAAAATTTACATATTCTGGTTGCCTGGGGTTAGAATTCAGGTTAGGGCTATTACAGATGATGACGTAGACCTGAGAGTGTTAACAGACAAACCAGAAAGAAAAGCCTTTAATAAAAGAAAGAAACAATCAAAACAAAAACAACCGTAATGCCAGAATGAATGCATGGGACTCCATTTGAAATGTAGCATCTTCTAGTCTCTGACATTGTATCTATTTAACACGTGGATACAATCCTAACACCTTCCCAGGGGTCACCAAAGACCTGGTAAATGTTTTGAGTTTATAAAATATGCCATTTCCATTTCTCGCCAAGAGTTAAATACGAAAATCCCTCTCCTGTCTGTCTCCTCTTAAGTATGGCTGGAGCTGGATGAGCTCAGATTAGCATAGTTTGCCGGGTTCCTTCTAACAGTAAAAAAATAATATTTGTGACGCCTTTAAAGCTCGCAGATTTGTATGTTGCAGTTGTTTGTGTTCTGTTTAAACCCCCTCTGCAGCTGCTGTTCAGGGACTGTTTTTACTGAATAATTTATGGTCACAAAAAATAAAATCATTTTTATTCATAAAGTACTTGTTCACAGCTTAGTTTGTTAGTTTTCTCTTATAGAGTTATTCTATTAAAATATACATTTTAGGGTTGTCAAACAATTCACATTTTTAATCAGATTAATCACAGGCCCACTAAGGATTAATTTAGATTATTCACGACTGATACCCATTCACTGTGCTTCATTTTGTGGGGGTAAAAAGAATCATGGCAGAAGGCGATATATACAGTTAATGTGTTTTATTTAAACTAAAGAACAGATACGGTGTCCAGATTGCAGAATAAAACTTAAAAAACATCTAATTTGTCAGAGACTTACTGAGGTCCTGATGATGGGTGAGGGTACTTTGGCGTAAGCTGGGTGCTAAAGTACCTGCAGAGGAATCACTGACTAATCTATGCTTCACACTGATGTGTTACTTTCAGCTGGAAGTGCGTTGGCGAACCAAAACTCCTTCCTGCAGCGTGTGCAAAATACTTTATGTTGGTCGATTGTTCCTTCTTTGCTTTTTTGTCTGGATCAAGTTGGTTTTGCTGCCCAATAGCATTGGAGCACCAATCTGCACCAGTAAATGGAACTGTGGGATTTTGAGTCCTTGTGTGCTGCGCATGCTTTAACTGAATTAAATTTTTTAATCAAACCAATCATGTAAATTAATTCATCTAGATTAGCACGGTAATTTTGACAACCCTAATAAATGCAAAACATAGTTAAAATAAAATATTATTTGTGATTATTTTGCTATAAAGCCAACAGCCTCAGTGTAAGATGTCTGACCTCTATATCAGGGGTCCCCAACCCCCGCACCATTTGGAACCGGGCCGCAAAGAAAACATTTCGTGGTTAAAAAGTTAGTTATTTCTCTTTCTTCTTCCGGATCTTATTTTGAAAAATGACTGTTTCCGCCCTCGTCTCACTAACCGCGCTTGACTCTGGAATGTCGTTTCATGCATCAGCGACACAAACTAACCCTTGAAAATAAAATGAGCTAAAAGTAAAATTCACTGAAGAGCTTTTTCGGGACGGAACGAGCAAACGATGGGACTGCAGAAGGGTCACAGACAGCCAGCAAAAAGAAAGCTGCATTTAAAAGAAAATACAAAGATTCTTACCTAAGTTACAGGTTCATTACAACAGGTGATACACAAGCCGGCTGGCTAATGAAGCAATGAAACCCACAAAACTGTTCACCACATTGAGACAAAACACCCGTACACACGTACCTTCTCTATATAAAGTGTAAATGTTGTGTTCAGATTACAGACTATTAACTGACAAAGATTTTTGTCATTGGAACCCCCGCACCTCTACCCGGTTCATACATGCAACCGGTCCGTGGTACAAAAAAGGTTGGGGGCCACTGCTCTATATGGTGACCAAACCCTCATGTTAACATTGATTCTCCACTCTGTTCCTCTGCTGGAAGGATGGAACAAAACACTTACTCTCACTTCTTTGGTGTTGGGATGATAGCGTTGGAGAGCGCTATCTAACAGAGCCGTTTACTTCGGGTGAAATCAGAGAGGGTCAACATAGCCAGGCTTCTTTGTTAGCTGGCTTGACGAAACAGCTTACCAGTTATCACCTTTCTTTGTTAATTCAGGGTTTCTGCATATAACGCGTCATTTGATGCGTCATTTGACTTCTCGTCCACTTAAAATGAACCGATCGATTTCCGCCTACTTTAGTGAGAGGAACATGGAGCAATATGAAGAACATAAACATTTTCACTGCACTGGTGCTACAAATAAGACAAGACAGCAATGCTGCAGGAAACAGTTGTAAATAAACAAGTGAAAACTATAACAGTCTGCTACTCAGCGCTGCCATTTATTTCTAACGTGATGGCTGTTATGCTTTAAAATAGATCCTTTTAAACATACTCAAGTAGAGCATTCCTATTTGCTTTTGGCCAAATCAAAGTGAAATGTATTTCACCAGCTGCACATTTTCTGACATAAATACCACAATAACAACACTAATCATTTGTGTTCTTTAGCTGAAATTCCAACAGCATGAAACAGACTTGGCAGGAAATCAGGAATAAACATGAAGACATATTTTTCCCTCATATTTTCTGTATCGCTTATTTCCAACAGTTTGTGCTGCTGTAACTTTACTGCACTGCTTCATTTGGCAACATTAAAACTCACTGGGTTTGCATAAACGCTCACACAGCTGAGAAACAAAGAATCAAAAGAATCACTGAAAATCATTGCAAAACCTACTCCATACCAGGTCATGAGTTACTATAATGATATGTCCGGGTTCAACAACACTAAAAACTCTGTCTCACTTGGTAGTACACACCTCTAAAAACTGTGAAGGCCAAAGTGGTATATCCACCAAACCATTCAGTGAGCCTTTGTGCCCCATGAAAGGGGGCACTGCTTTCTTGGAAGAGACCACTTGTTCCATCACAGGACTAATCGTGATCACTTAGATCTTTGTACTGATTTAGGGTCCTTCTAACAGGGCAAGTAGACCTAAATCATGTCAGCAAAATGTCCCCCACAGCACACCTGAGCCACTGGATCTGTCCCTGTAGGGGTCAAGGCTTCACATGTTTTCTTTAATTTGTCACACATCTGTATTCGCAGCTTAGTGGTTGGTAATAATTCTAAAAGCTGCATTTGTAAACCAACTGTAGACGCTGGCATCCACACATCAGTTAGCGAGGCCGATGGCTGCCCTTCCCTGAGCCGGGTTCTGCTATAGGTCTCTTCCTGTTAAAAGGGAGTTCTTTCTTCCCACAGTCGCCACGTGCTTGCTCACAGGGGATGGGCAAATTGCTGGGGTTTCTCTCTAACACTGTAGGGCCTTTGCCTTACAGTGTGAAGCTCCTTGAGGTGACTTTTGCTGTGAATTGGTGCTATATAAATAAAACTGAATTGAATTGAATCACTGTTGAAAGGGGTCTATCCATACCTAAACAGAGCTGACACATTTGAGTTTTGTGGTACGTTTTAAAATGGAATTATAATAATATTATATATAATATTCTTTGAGTGACTGCAGTGACACTGTTTCATTCTTTATGTAAAGCAAAGCTAATCACATCTCATCCTCAACCTTCAGCAGCAAAAGCAAAAATGTCAACCTATTCCTCTAATGAATAGCCACATGAAGTGGACATACATTGCTGACTCAATCTAAAGTGAGTACTTGCAAAAACTTAACAAACTAAGAAGGACTGGGAAGCATTTATGATTGCTGGACATCCTCAAAACACATTGTTCCCGTAGTGGAGGAGTAGATCTCTCTGCCTCTTCCACTTTCTTGTGTTTGTAAAAAGAAGTTAAGTCTGTGTGATTCAGCAGAACCACTGCAGATGTTGGATTGGTGAAGCTGGACTGAAGCCTGACTCCAAAGCTGTGAAACAAACAGAGCTCAGGGCTCTTTGCAGCAGAACAAAATGGAAACCATCTGCTGCCATGGAATGACTGCAGCTACAAAGCCAACATGGTTTCCTTTTCATGCCTAATGTTGGCGACTTTGTCATTAATTGCCAGATAATCCAGTACTAACCAAATTTCTCATTGTTAAGAGTCTAAAACAAAACTCTGAGTCATTATTGAGGCAAGCTAATACTGCCAAGAAAAACAGGACAGTAAAATCCACATAGCTATTGATAACCTTTTGGATGACAACAGAACATTACTAGCTGTAAAACAGTTGTTGGCTGGCAGGTGGAGCTTTTGGATGCTTGGACAGGCATAGGACTCTTAATCACTAGATGAAAAGCAGGTCCTTCAATTCTGTGATTCACTTGGCTGGTTTCATCGCTGCAGCTACAGCCACCAAGGTTATTGGGTATAGTATCATTCAAAGCTCCTTACATACCAAACACAAGCTCATCTGCACCTGTATCTGGAGGTGGAAAGTTTTCTGAGCACCCCTGAGCACATGCATGTATGAGCTGCATTTGTGACATTTGACTAGTTTGCAGCCAGTCATGGGTCGGTATGAAACTTCAACCCCTGTACTCTGTGAACTGGAAGTCCAGGTTATGTACATACGAGAATGAACTTTCCAAAAAGGCAGGGCATATCTTGTGTGCATCGCAAGATAGAGAGCTATATTCAGACACTTAAATTGTCAGTAATGAAAAAAAGATTCACTTTAAATATTTTTAAAGAGGTATCTTCTCTCAGTTACTTTTTACAGTTCCTTATGATAACTTTTTTCTTTGGAGAGGGCCATAGTTTTATTTTTTATTTTACTTCATTAGACTTGTGTTTCTGTATTGAGTAGCTTTAAGGACATCAATAGAAGTATTTTAAATCAGAATTTACAAAATTAAAAATTTGCACCAATACATCGATCCTTGATATGTAACTTTAGCTGCTCCCTTGTGTTCTCCCCAAGGGGTCGCCACAACGGATTAATCTGCACTGGTAATTTGGCAGAGGTTTTACGCTGGATGCCCTTGTGTAATGTGTAAACCACTACACTATTGGGACACTGAAAGAAATAAAGCGATCAAATAAATGTAGTCACAAATTAAAGTGCTTAGTAGGGTTAGGTGGCATACTCCAGTACTTAGAAATTCCAGTACTGTAATTTCTGCATCAAATAGACAGATGCTACTCGTTCTATCAGAGCTCAGTCTTTACTGGTGGAACAGGCAGCTGAGGTGAAGAAGATGGCGACTGGTGGTGGAACAATGTTACAATAATGGGGGAAAAAGAAAAAAATGCCTTTTTTCCTCAGTTCGGGAGTGTTGTGGGTTTAATCCTGATGATAAATGTGAGACAGTCAGTGAAGACACAGCTATGATGGCTGGCTCACCTTTATCATCAATTGCCATCAATAGCCAAAATTAAACATAAAAAAGTATTGCAATTGTGTTAGTTTTAAGAGACGTCATCTGGCTGACTTGAACTCGTAACATCAGGGGTTGAACTATGGTGCGCAGCCGCAGGTCCTAGTAATACATGTTTTTGCCGTTATTGTTCAGTTCACAACCACAACTTTGACTTGGCACTGAAATTTCAGCTGTTGTGGCATTTTGCAATTTGTGAAACAATTTGTGTTAGAGTAGCTCTTATTTAGCCATAGCGCCAGGCTACTATCGCAACACTTGCAAAGAACTGTCGTGCCTAAAAGCGCATTCTTCCATACCAATGCTACGCTACGGCTACCTGAGTAGGCTACGCGCGGCTTACTCAAAACGCTCCAAAAGTTGAGTGTGGAATGTTTTATATTTCTTTTTCTCAGCAGTCACAAGCTTGAAAGTGTGGACACACCAAACAATTTTCCGCTAACAGAAAGAGTCAGGGATGATGGTGATTCAGTAGCTAGCAAGACAATTACTGTCAAATCCTCTGCTCAACATTTTTCTAAGTGCACTACTTGAGGTGTTGAATTAGAGAGAACACTATCCTGTTTGAACTCACTTGCTACACGTAGTGTGCTCCATGGAAATGTACTACTGGAAGTATCTGGAGTGAGACACACGATGCGTAATTGACTTTGTAGTTAGAGATTGTATGCCCACCCCAGTTTTGCTCCCACATACCTTCACACTTAATTTAACAGTGTAATCAGATAAAAAAAAATGCAATTTTTAAAATGGCTGCACTTACAAATCAACAGGCAACTCAAGTGTGGTAATTTGTGCTAATCATAGGAGAGAAGGGGAAGATTAGATATTGGGGAGGGAAGGGGCAGAACAGAATAAAGTCTTTACACTCATGTTGGTCTTGTCGCTGCTGGCAGAGGACACACTCCATCTTTTGGCAGCTTTGGCGTCAACAGGTGGAGATTCTCTATCCTTGTCTGCACTGTGAATCTTCCTGTTCAGGTCCTGAAACATGTCCTGGTGGCGTTTCCGGGTGTGCATTATTTTCTACACAGGGACATTGGACGTTACGTACAAGGTAAACAGAACAGGCTATCATCAATCCTAATTTAGCCCCCCCGACCCCCTTTACATTTCTAATCTCAAAACTACACACGCAAACTTTAAAAATAAATGTATGCAATAATTTAGTGGTTTGAATAGTTCAGACATATCAGCGTTTTGATCTAAGTCTAGAAAGCTCTGTAGGAATTAAAGAGACTAAAATTACCTCAAAGTCAAGCTCTGCATAGCGTGATTTTCGTCTCTGGGGGGAGATGAGACAGAGAGATTAAAGATGTGTCTTGATATTGTGTGCCTTGTGAGCAGAAATGCTCAAGTGTGTCTTAAGTGTTTCACGGTGTAGTTCCACATGAGGCAGTTAATAAAGGGTGTCTCTGGGACTCAGAGAAGAGCAGTGAGTCATGAGGGAGGAAACGAGGTTTGCTGCTGGTCATTTTGACCCTGCTGGCACAAGTTTGCAGTAAACAGATTGTGACCGAATGACCTTTAAGTCCTCAGTCACGGAGTGGTGAAGGAAAACCTGACCTTCAGGCTGCCTGGTTGCTGTGGCAGCTGCTGCATCGCACAGAATTATAGAAGTGTGTTTTGCCCCGAAGTGAAAAGACACCAGCAGGCAGATGTCTGGTTGCTGTGTGCTCATCGCTGTGTCGTCTTATTGTGCCACTGCTGTCTGCACTAGAAGCTCAGTGAAAACTAACCTTTTCAAAGATGCTACAATTACACTGGGCCAGAAAATGCTGGGATGCTTCTTGTGATGTGAATGAAATAAAGGGGCTTGGTGAGTGGGATGACTTAAACAATGAAAAAAAAATGTGTGACAGTGCTTCTCTCAGAGGCCAAATTAATTTTGTTTTCAGTAGTCCACCGGGGCCATTTGTCTGTACATCAGCAAGATTACACGAACACTATAAAGCCAAATTTCATTAAAATTGAAGAGGTGAAGCACAGTCAAAGGAAGGACTCCTAACGTTTTGGTACAAATCTGGATCACTTTGTCTAACATTGTGAGAGATGGCTGACTGACTGCATTTTTGTCTGCTTTTCAGCAAGACTGAGCAAAAGCTACCAGGATGAATTTCACTAAAGTTGGTTGAGAGGAGGACTAACAGCAGAGCTAGAACTCCTGAAAGCTTAGCGCAGATCCGGATCACTTTCCTCAAAATTATGGAATATGACTTTGGTGAAGGACAGCAATGTCTGAATGCCCCTCTTTTGTCTGTTTCTCAGCAAGACTGAGCCAAAACTACCAGACTTAATTTCATCACACTTGCTTAGGAGGTGGACTATGGGCAGAGGAACAGCCAAATGTTTCTCTTGATCCAGATCGTTTTCTTACAATTCCCTTTTGACCTTAGAGGATTTGTTCTTATGGATTGCCATATGGTTTGTGGTGCAGGCCACACATTCCCTACAGCACAAACCATGCTCCAAAAATTCCAGAAAGCAATCATTAGATATCAGTTGTTTCCTCATCCTCCTATATGAATGGATGTAGTCCATGCAACATAACAGAAAATAAGCAGTTGGAGTGCTTTGCAATATTCCCTGACAGGGGAAAAAAAAAAACCTGACCAACAGCTATTTTAGAGTTTAATGGCCCTGAATCAAGAGTGTGATAATAAATAGGCGATGTCATGAAAAGAAAATGATGTTCACCACAGTTATACAACTCTAAATTCTCAAACAGAAGGCAGTAAATGAACATTGAGGCCTGTCTGAATTATAATATCACACATGATAAATTCTGCATGGTGTCCATTTCCACATCACTAAGCCCATCAGAGCAACAACAGAGTCATGCACCCACCACCCTGCTGTTTGAGAAACACTCTCAATAATTTATTCCAAATGCGTTTTTACGCTTTTTTTCCCCCTCAACAACTGTTTACAAAAAGTCACCCCACACTGTGGGCTTGTTTCACATTAAAAACCTTCCAGGAAAGCAAGGGATTATGGTCTATGAGCTGCTTGAAGACCTTTCAGTGTTTTACTGACAATAAACATCGCAGCGGTAGAGACGTTTGGAACATTATTTTTTTTAAAAAGAAGAGAGCGGTTTGTGTCACCGTTGTTATTCTGATGGGATTAAATATAATTCTGCTGTTGTGGTGAACTCACACCAGTGCAAACAATGAACAGCAAATTAAGACACTAGCAGATTAGAAAACTGGTTACAATATGTCATTATTCACTTATTTAGTTTTACTTAAAACTGAAAAGGAAAGGCCAGTCTCTCTTACAGGCCACGTCTAGTTCTTTCTGCAGCTCAGGTAAATATTTGAGAATTTATGATAAACACAAAACACAACTTTTCATGCATGTCTTGTTTTGAATATAAAGTATGAGGCCGATAATGCAATATAGTAACAATAACACATTGATCAGTTTTGTGGTCTTACCTCTAGTGAGCTCATAGAAAGTGTGGAGACAGTCTCACTCTTGGACATCACCCCAGAGTTTCCAGACTCTCCTCCGTCACACATGCTGTTGGTCACCTGGGAGTCTCTGGGCACATTCTGCAGGTTGTGTGCAGGAGAGTCTCTGTCAGAGCATGGCACACTGACCTGGTCAGCAGGCAGGCTCTTCAGCCCAAAGCCAGGCACTGGCTCTCCGCTGGCGGGGTTAGCCAGATGGATGAGCCTGGTCTGAGGCAGCTGCTCAATGCTGATGTTATACTTGGCCGTCTGCTCCTCTTTCCCCTTGGCTGGTTTCAGGGTGCCTGTGTTGTTTGTCGGTAGAATGACGTACCCCGGGCCTTTGCCAGCACCCTCAGAGCTGCTGCCTTCACCATTCCCTCGAGGCATATCTCCATCCAACTGCTTGAAGAGCTCGCCGTCGCAGATGTAGATGGATTTGGCGCCTGGCAGCTCAGTGCTGATTCCCTTGGTGGCGCCTTTCTCCCGGCGCATAGTCAGAGTGTGGCTCGTGTAGTCGGCCACATTCTGGAGGTGCACCTTAGCCATGCTGGCTGGCATGGTGTTAAAATTAGAACCTTTCTGAAGGGTGAGGGTCCCAGAGGATGCCTTCTCATCCCCCTGGAGGGATGAGCGCTTCATGGTGCCTGAAGACATCAGAAAGACAGAAAAGCTGCGTGAGATTAACGGGTGGCTGGATTTTATCCACCTGGGGGTCCAGGGATAGAAAGTAGTGGTAGGATATGCATTATACATTCTGTAGTGTTCTAGACATTAAACACATTAGTTTCACACATTACATTAGAACAACATTTTAGGGCAAAGCTTTTCAAAAGAGAAGGCTTAACATTTAGGTTCAGGCCATTTTGGTGCTGCATATTTTTAAATGTTTCAAACCTCAAACACACTATAGCTGGGGCTTTGTCAGCCTGTGGCTCTTAGGAAGCTTCCAGCTTTGTCTGGTCAATTATAATATCTAATCCATATGTGCAGTTTGTGGATAGAATAACTAAATCTGAATCAATGTTTTTGGCTATTTCAGAGAAGATTAAAATCCAAATAAGTTAGTACATCAGAATGTTCTCAAAATCCTGCACAATTAAATTCCACTCATGTTAGGGGGAGCAGGGACTATGTGGATACACTACTGTAGTGTTTGCAAATCAATTATTAAAGCAATTTAATTATAAAGTTCTTCACTGCAAATATTTTAACTGCCAAGTACTTTGTGACGAATAAATAACTTAGCAATCTAACCAATATAATCTCCACTGAGTCTCTCGTCTTGCTGTTGGACTTGGACTGCAGCTGGCAACAATAGTCCTTTTTTCTGGTTCAGCACATGAACCAGTCCTCTATCTGCAACAGGCTGTGCTTCGAGCGGCCTGGGAGCTCACAGTGGATCTCCAGAGCAGAAGAAAGACTGCTGTCACCAGCTACCGCCAAAGACAGGGGAGCTGAAGCACAGAATGGGGGAGGATCCTATCTGTGGAAGCAGCTAAATGAGCAGCCAGCCAACCGGTAGGGAAAACATAAGATGGGATGGGCAGGAGCTGAACTTCTTTTTTTACACACAAATTTTAAAAATAAATTTAAAAAATGCTAAAATGACTCATCAAAAATGTACCTGTGTGGCCTGTCAAGTAAAATCTACGCATGCATTAGAGGAGTAGTTACCATTACAGGTGTTACCATACCGGAAATTTAGTTGCCAGTACCAATACCACAATTCTCGACAGTAATTTGGATACCACGGTTAAACTCCTTTATTA